>JAOWMA010000010.1:0-113372 GCA_025962755.1 Colletotrichum tropicicola
AGCCCGCATACAGGGCGGTGACGAGTGTCTTGAAGCCGACAAAGCCGGTGGCACCAGTCAGGAGCACGAGATCGCCGGCCGTGTTGATAACTATTAATTAGTATTAGTTTTAATTACTAAAGGGATAAATAGATTACTATATATAGTATAATTTAGGTGATAACTAACTTAATAGGGGGTATTTTAATTAATAGTTATAAAGTATCTAAAGAGGTAATTTAGAGTAGGCCTCGCGCGGAGGTCCTTACGGTCTCTTGGCTATATGGGCCCGGAGCTACGCTATTGAACTGCGTCCTGTGGTTAGCCCGTTAAGTGAGCCAATCGGCGGTACGGGATAATCCGCGCCGCCGTATTCCGACATCATCACTTACTTAGCGGAAGCGCAAGGGACCGAAGTCGCCGTGCCAAACTGCTTGACCTCTCGGGTGGCCTTTGAGAGTGCAATAAAAGCAGTTCAATTCTTGTTGGATGGACAGGATTCTTGGTTTCGCCGAATATGGACGGTGCAAGAGGCGGTTCTACCGAAAGATGCGGTCTTGCTCTGGGGCCCACTTTCCGTACCATGGAAAACATTAATGCAAGCAGTCAGGACGTGGACGGCACCCGGAGGTGTCCCAAGTACGGTTGAGCCATTTCTGGGCCTTGTTGGCCAACTGCGGGATTTGATAGCCATCTTGGTATGGCTGAACAACTCCAAGAAGCGACCCAATCCACTGTCAACGCTGCTTCATTGGCGACAACGAAAGGCTCGCGATCCTCGGGACAAAATTTATGCGCTCCTTGGGCTTTTCCTTCCCGGTACACTACCTAGGACTGAACGGTGTGACTACGCTATTTCCACGGACGAGGTTTACGAAAGAGTGACGCTCGACCTTATCATCAAGGAAGACAGCCTCCGCCCACTCACTGCGCAACCTCGCCTAGAAGAAAGCCGAGCCACACCTGGAATCGCTAGATGGGTGCTCGACATAAACCAAACAGCCTCATACGAAATCGATCATTTCCGTCATGTTTACGATTCTGAGCACTTCAGTGCCGATGGTGGTCGACCTGTCGAATTGAAACACAAGAAAGGAGTCTTGGGTCTCAAGGGGGTATTTGTTGATGCAGTTGAGCATGTTGGAGCCGGCCTGCAGGTCACTGGCGGGATCCCCCCGCCCGACATTCTAATTCAAACCTTGCGGAAGTGGAAAGCAACTACAGCCCATGACGAAGCTTTCGGCAGGCTTGTCATCAACGACTTATGTAGGGATGGTTACGGGGCCCCTACTGGACGAGCCACCCGACAGCACGCTGACCTGGCTCTGAGAATCCTGCGCACTGGGGAGGACGCCGAATTCTTGCGTACATGGATCGCAAGAACGGTTAAGAACGAAACATACTTTGTAACAAAGACTGGGTTGATCGGGCGTGGCCATCTCGATACTAAAGTTGGAGATGAGGTATGGGTATTCAGTGGCGGCAGAATGCCGTTCACAGTGAGACCACGAGATGAAGCGAACCAGATAGGCATAACTCGTGAATTCGACTTTGTAGGTCGCAGTTATGTTCACGGTGTTATGGACGGAGAGGCATATGGGCCTGATAAAGAAGGAGAATTTGTCTGGATACACTAACGACATTATAATTCAGATATTACTACATAATCCCAGACTCTTGCCATTAAACAGCCTCTAGAGCTACAGCTTTTTTTATTGATTTACCAGATAGGTACACTTGTGCTTTGATAATAAAAAGATTTTGGGTTGATTGGAATACATCCGCTGGCATCCTTCGCTGTTTGGATCAGGATCTGTTCGCCCACACACGCAGACGCCGGTTCTGAAAGGTACCAACGCTGTGGAAACCTTGAGATTTAGGAACACTAGTACCATGAAAAAAAAAAGAAAAGAATTGCTATGTAATCCACAGGTCTTGGAAACAGTGGCCGTGAATAGCTTGCTGTCTCGGCAACACGGCACGACATAAACACGTGAAGCTCCCGAAGCTGTCTCATCCGACCATACCTTTTGGAAAACTCGACATTACGTCCGATTTCCCATAGGCGATCCAATTGGGGGGACGGAGGAGGTTGGCAGGCTTAGTGCACGTTAACCGCAGAGTTTTGAGGTGGCAGTTGGTGCCAGGTAGCAGCGGTCCACTTCTTTTCCCTGACTCCGGCGTGGGCGTCGGATGTGCCAAGGCACACTATCCGGCCACTTCCGCCGGGTAGCTGCCGATGTTCCCCACCTTTCCGAACGTCCATGCCGGAGCCCGGCCGAAGAGGTTCGGACGTATCCGACAACCAAAATTTGTACTTTTGGTTGTTTGAGAAATTTATAAGTCATTTGGATTCTCAATACCGTCGAAAGGTCACGCAGTGTGCCCAAAGGGTTAAGTGAGGCAAAAGTGTAATGTATTCTGTGGAATCTGCCCGAACGACCAGCCCCGACACGTGAATTACTAGCTAAATCGGCGCGTTACCTCTGTTGCCATTTGTCTACATCTGCTTACGCCCTGCGTGGCAATTATCAACATATCCACTCAATTTGCTTACTGAGCGTATGAGATACTGAAACCCTGAGTTTCAACCACATCGTAGTCTCCAATGCTAGTCTCGTTGCCAAAGATATGCAATGCCTTGACCGAGAACTTGTATCTTCCAGAAGGCTCATAAGATCCATCCGCGAGCTGGCCGTCCCACGTCACCGGTTGAATACCTCGCGAAGACCACAATGTCGGGAATGACTTGGGTTGGCCAATCGTTCTGACACCAAAAGCCTCTGTCGTAATGTTGGCGGGGTAGTTCGTCAGAGGGATGATGTCGCACCGAATCAATGCAGAGCCCATGACTAGATTCATGGCGACGACGGGCAGGAGCAGTGCTGTGGTGTTTGAGCCGGTGTTGCTGCTTGAACCGCCCGGCTTGGGCAACACGAATGTCGAGTTGGGCGGGACGGCACTGTACTCGCGGTTGTCGGAGGTGGTGATAACGGCACCATCCAGAACCTTGGTCGAATAAAGACTGCCCAAGATGCCCTGATAAGGAAGGGAGAGGATCGAACCTTCTGAGCCGTTCAGGGCGATCCATCCCGACCACACCGGTAGGCGTGAGACATCCAGCCCGGACGGTGGCGTCGCAAACACCTCGATCTCGGCCTCGCCCCCAGCCGGAACGGAGACTTGAGATTTACTGAACTCCAGAGATGCGTGCGCCTCAACCAGCTCGTTCGGGAAGGGCATGGTGCTGACGTCACCGGAGGAGAAGGTGTAGGCCGTGGCGGCGGCGATGTTGCTCAGTTCGTAGACCTCATCCGCTTGGCCGTGTTTCGGATCGTGAAGCTGAGGCTGCGAGCAAAGTTGTCCGTGTCGTTGAATGACAGGCTAGACACGCTGAGCACGGTCCAGCTGCGCGCAGCGTCGTATGCTTGTACGATTCCAGCGCCTTGCTGCGGGACGGGTGCGAGGAGATCGTACGTCTTGAAGCCGTCGTTGAAGAGCTTCTGTTGGGCGGTGGAGGAAAGCAAGCTCTCGATGGTTTGGGGGTCCAACGTTCCCCGAACTTCAGCAATCAGGGCAATGATACCGGCCGCGAGCGGAGTCGCCATCGAGGTGCCGTAGAGTCTGGCATAGCTTCCCATGCTGCGAGGGTACGTTGAGAGAACCTGACCTCCCGGGGTGCCAAATTGAGGTTTGGTGTCTCCCTCCCACGTCGGGCCCCAGCTGGAGAAGGTGCTTACATAGCCGCCCGTCTCGTTCTCCACGTAGATGACCGTATTTTCCGCAACCTCGACGCCGGTCATCTGCAGAACGACCTGCGAACCTCCTTTCAGAGCAGATATCCACGTAGCACCGACAGTAGATGTAGTGGTGGCCACGGCCAGAATCTCCGGGACAGCATGGACGTCGATGATGGTAGCTCCGGGGACGTTGTCGTAAACCACAACGTACTTGGCGCCCTTCGCGGCTGCATTTTGTGCCTTTTGGACAAATGAGCAAGTTCCCCGACGGATCAATACGATGTAACCACTAGGGTCAGGGGTATTCGTGGGATATGGCTCGCACCCGTTTGCTGGGTCCGTGATGTCGAAGTTGACGGCCCAAAGCGGGAGTTTGACATCGTTCCATTCGGACGGGGAGCCGCCTAACCAGGGAAAATCTGCGGGTTCGCCACCATCGACAGTATACGAGGACTGGGAGGCGACAATAGGGACCTCGGTGCTTTCGAAAGACGCAATGGCAGTGACCTTCTTCCCGTTAGCGGCTGTGGCCGCAAACCACATGCCCTCTGAGCCGGAATTTCCGGCCGCAACGGTGCAGGGAACGCCGGCCTCCACGATGCGCTGGACGGCAACAGCCCACGGCTCCTCGGACCAACCGTTAGCGCTGCCGATGGACGCGGTAATGATGTCGCTGCCGGCCTCGAACGCGAGGTTGTAGGCGGCGATGAGCACGTCGTTGGCGACTTCTCCGCCGCAGCCAAAGACCTTGTACGCGCCGAGGGTCACACCTGGCGCCGCGCCGGTGAAAGAAAGCGGATTCTCCTGAGCAGCGATGATTCCAGCGACATGAGTGCCGTGACCGGAACAGTCCATGGGGTCGGAGTCGGGCACCTGCGCGTTCGTGCCATCGTAGGCGTCGCCGACGAGATCGGTTCCGTAAGATACGAGACATCCGGGGCCGAAACAGCCGCCGAGGGCTGGATGAAGGTAGTCAATCTGCAGTTTGGATGTTATTTCCTGAGCCAAACATCACTTCAAGCTTGATGTGAGACGACTTACACCGGTGTCGATGACTCCGATTTTGATCCCGTGGCCAGTGGCCCCTTCGGCTCGCAGCTTGTCGACCTGGGCCATCACATGCGTCGTGAAGCTGTCGTTGGCATTGCCCTGGCGTTTCTGCAGACTCGTGGTGTCTAAGGTGTAGTTGCGACCAACCTGGCCAGTCCACAATACCTGAGGCTTGGGGATGGGGTATGTCTTGACAGGATACACAGCTTTCACGGCCGAGAGAGAAGCCATCTTGGCCGCTTTCTCGTCTGCCGTAGATACATCTGTGAACTGAATTGAAGCACCCTTGAAGAGACGGTAGCTCAGGTCCATACGGGTTTTCACCCCCGCTCCGACGTCTTTGTATAGTTGAGATGCATCCTTGGGGCGAAGGTCAGGGATAAGATCTGGCTGATAGTGAAATGCGCCCACTTACATGACCGGCTTCCAACTCGACAATATACGCCCCTGGCACGACTGAAGAGGCTTGGGCGTTTGTCAAAGAGGCAACGACAGCCACGGATAGCAGCGCCGAAAGGTTAATCGGGACCATGATTGAAAGCTATCCTTCGATATACCGAAACGCCGCGGCACCAGTGCTCCAACCGATCATCCGGAACCTTTGGAAGCTTCCACGTTTTGTATCGGACCTCTTCCTTCATTTTGAACAAGGTAATTTGTTTGTGCATTCGCCGGAAATTCGACATGTTCTTTTCCCGTTCTGCCGATATCCACACTGTTGCGATAGCGGTTCGCAGGCTAACCGTCCGGCCAGGGCCTAGCACTTTCGAGGAAGGTGTTTCTTCCCACGTCCGTGTCCTATCCCGTCGACTGCGAATGGAATGCAATTATGCCTGCAGGGGTCTATAATTCCATCAACCATCGTTCGTATTGATAAACTGCTGCCTAGTTCGGGTGGATTGACGATAACACTCCCGCAAGAAAAGGTCATCAGTGAGTTGGCTAGACAAATAGGGCCGGATTCTGTCAAATTGGACGCTGCCAGGGGGCCCTTATCGCCGCCCACACAAGCCGATTTCCATGTTAGCTGCATTTCGGGGCCCGCGACCGAGGCGACTGCAGCAGAATCTACAGAATATATCACACTTTTGCCCTGATTGGCCCTTGGGCGTGGTCTGCGTGCCTATTCGACAACAGCGACCGTAGTGCCTGATCGGAGTCATAATTCGGGGATAAGGCCACTTTGGTTATAGGGGCTGGGCTGGCACTGCGGTCACTACCTTAACTTCTTTGGCGCCTCTTTGATCTTTGACCTACCTAGGTAAGGTAAGTGGCATGGGTAATAGCAATCGCGAGTACGGATATCCCATTGGGTGCTACATGACGTCGGTACAAGTATATGCGGAGTACTAGTGAGTTATCTTCTTATTCAATCTGATCCGGCTTATTCCCACGAATCAACATTCTTATAAAAGCAGAATTGGAGAATGTGGACACTGCTTGTACCGATGTCATGTAGCACCCGACGGGATAATGTCACGTATCCCATCGGCTGCCACATGGAACCAGAAACCCCCCCACGGAGTACAGCCAATCAAGATACACTATTGTGAACCAGAGATTTTTTTTTTTGACCGATCAAAAAATCCATTTAATCTCAATTTGGGGTAAAATTGGGGTCTATTATGGGCAACTCTTTCTGGCGTCTTGTGGCAGCCGATGGGATAGGAAGTTCTCGTACCTTTCTGAGTCTCAATTTGTCAACCGGGCACTTCCCGACATCCTTGCACCATCACCGCTTTCCAATATCCCCGCACCACAGCCATCTTCCCGGCATCTTCTTCGTACCGTCACACTCTTAGCGACATTCTCGTATTGTCACCCTTGTCCCTTCACCCTCGAACCCGCGCCCCTTCTCTCCGACATCTTCGTACTTTCACCTATGTCTCGTCACCGACGTCAGCACAGGCAGCAACTCATTTGAATTTACCTAATTACTTTCTTCCGCACTACATAACTAGAGTAGCCCCATCAAGGAGGTGATTAGGTTGCTAGACATGGTGATACCGGGCTCCTGTTAGTCAATCGACGTGACGAAGCTAATTCCTGGGTGGTATGTGAGGTAGAAAAAATATGTGAACCAGGACCGTATCATCCATTCGACATCTCCGCGGTGAGACAAGACATGTCAACGTTGGTCATTTTCGACACCGGTGTCATCACTATCCCAACCCTTGCGTGAGCTTGGGCTAAGAGACATTGGGTTCGGCATTTGTGACTCTACCAACAGCGGCAAATTCCTTGAGGAGCCCATAGGAGCTCCTTTACGGTAAAAGGTCACACGTTGCTTCATCTGTACCAGCGACCGTCAATCGGAGGCTTAGGATCATCAAAGACGGTCCCGAAGCTGAGATGGCCTACCCGCTCCGATGTTTGATCACCACCCCCCTGGCGATACCAATCTTCCGGCACCTGAACTTCACCCCATTTCAAACGGCCGAGGGTCATCTTCTCCCTGACACTCTCCGAGCTCTCTCCTACCTCTGTTTGCCCATCATTGGATGAAGAAACAAGCTCTTCAAGCTCAGCGTCTTGGTCATCGCTCCAGGTGCGGAGGTTCGAGCGGACTTTCGCCAGCGGTGAAACTCTACAAGCAACCATTATGGCATACGAGCTGGACCCAACGACCGGCATATAGCCGGGTAGGGCCTTCCTCGCGATGGCGATTGGAACGACCATCAAGACTGCGCAAAGGATAGCTAGAACCAAAACAGGCAAAGACGCAGTGCCGATGCTGACAACGGCGTCCTCGGGGAGACTGATCGGGTCATTCTGGAAGCCGTAAGCATCGTTGTAATTATCGACTTCGAAATAAGCTGCCGTCAAGAAACCGTAAGTAATATTCCAATATCTCAGAGGGAAGTTGAACTCACAACCTCGGACGACAACTACGAAGAGCGCGTTTGACAGTAACCAGTGGATTAGAGTGCTCATTGTCATCAAGCTAATGCTGTATTTGTATGGTAGTTGGAGACGATATGTTGCTATTTGCTTGCCCCTGTGAGTCTGATATTAACCCTTCACTTTCTATACGGGATACCTAGTCATAGGTACTTACTTTGGTCGAGTCACCCGCAACGAGCAGTACTTGACGGAGAACATCGCCCATTCCTTGCTCATCACCAATCGGGTGATTAACGCGTTATATGCAAGATACCAAAATGAGAAGTATAGTTGTGGTGCATTTGCCGTGAGAACTGAAGGCAGGAAAGCAGAACCTTCTCCTTCTGTAGGAGTCGCTCCTCCAGGAGGCGCAAACACAGTATCCAGGCCAGAGGTCTCCTCCATCTTTAACCATTGACTCCACAAGGTTAGCACACTTAAATGATGTGGGAAGCCCAGTTTCGTCAGGTGCTTGGGCTGTTCAGGCATGTGCTTACAGTCGTATGCCGTAGTTAAGCTGGATCTTTAGACAGACAACTGCCCCGACAACTCCGGCCACCAAGATGATGTAAGTCACGATCCACGCAACTCGAGAAACGGCGGAGGCCCTTCTTTGCTGTTTTCTCGCCCATTTCTGAGGCTCGAAAGCCCTGTGCTCCCTTTTATTCTTCATTAGTTTCTGCCGAACGATCGGCCGTCAAAATGGGAACCTACCGGTTTTCAACAGAAATAAAAGAGGCAATGGCGTCTCCTAGGGTAACGAGTGACTCCTGTGGGCCAAGAACCCGAATAACGATGACACAAATGCCGATCTTTAAGATGACTGACAGAACGACCGTTAGAAGCAGCGGGTTGGAAACGGCGACGGCGCAATTAGAGGTTCGCAGCTCGGCCTGGCAGTACAGTATTTCGAAGGTATCCGGGTCGAATTGCCTCCCCAATTGTAATATCCCTGGAGTCGAGGAATTTCGTACACTCCCTTTCCCGGCAGGCGCGTCGTATTTTCGTCTGTCATCAAGGTCGTACTCATTGTTTTTGCCCTGGTACCAGGATCTAAGGGGCAAGAACCATGACCGATCTGATTCCACCCCTTTTCCATTCGGACCATCCCCAAGTATTGATGAGCAAGCGTTCCAGCAGGTCGCCCTAGTTTCCTGCCACATTATTTTCCCCACCATGCTGCATTGCTCGGAATACCACAAAGTATTCAATTCGCTTCGAGGCACCATTGGCTGCCAGAATTCGTCGCCTGTGGCGGGCAGGTTCCACAGATCGGACCTCCTCCAGCCCGGGCCGTTCGTTATCATAACAACGCTGTGGTAATCTCGTAAGCTGGAACAAGATTCGCCATAGATCTTTCTACACTCTGGAGCCTCCAGCCGCTTCCATTTTGAACCCTTATTTGCCGCTTTCGAGACATTGGCCGCTTTGTCTAAGGGGTGCTGGTCTCGCATTCTCAGACTGGCACCTGGCAGGTAGTAAGAGGCCCCCTCGAGAAACGATTCAGTTGCGACCGTGACGTGGAAGTCCCCCACGTAGTTATCAATACGGAAAATAGAACTGTTGAATATAATATGAATAGGCAATGACGTTAAAAAAAGACTGAACCATGCGAGGGACTTAAAGTTGGAGAGGTTGAAAACGTTCCACAATGACGGGATACCAATATCCACCCAATACCCTTTGGCATGTGCGGTGTGGACCTCCTGCCTCGAAGGTGCATTAAGAACCTGCATGAAAAAGTTCGAGGACGCAAGGACAACTGTCGACAGTATGTTGATAAAGAGGCGCAGTATGACGTTGGTAGTCGCTGCGTTGCCGCTTCTGCAGTCTGTCGGAGGAAATATCCACGACTTCCTGATGTCGCCACCGGTTGCCGAGACCGCAGCTGCCAAAATGCCGATTAAAATCAGCAGCACCGTTGACATGAGACCGATGTTCACGATCGCCGACCTGCGCCATCCAGTCGGGAGCCAGCCGGGACCCTTCTTGAAGACTCGACCGAGTCGGGTTTTAGCTGGGGAAGACAGCATCGAGGCGGAGGTCGGAGTATCTTAGTGAAAGCGAGAGCAAGATAGGGACTCCACGACTAGGACGGGAGGTGTCGTCGGGCAGGTGTCCCCTGTCGTTTGCTGTGCGTGTCTGTATCTGTGCGACTTCTGGGGTCTGTCGGCGACGGATTTAATCTGTTTGTCTCGAGAAAGGGGGCGGGGCGGCTTGATTTATTAGCCAGGGCGCTGGAGAGCCGCAAACCTGTGTGACAAGACATTTGGCACGCCATGATCATCAGTGTCTCACAGATACACAAGCCGATTGCAAGAGCGTTAAAAGTTATGAGTTCAACGCAGACGATGGAGACTTTAAGCACAGAAGCATGCTCCGAAAGCCGTTCGACAAAATTACATACATATCGTTCTTTATTATCAACTACTTACGCGGATTTTGGTAATTCTGTTCTGATCAAAAAGCTAACCGCCACCATTATAGATCGGAAACCGCGTCTTCGTGGAGTCGGTATCAATGCCATGGATCGCAATGATGTCGACGTCGGCTTCGGCTCCTAATTTGACCTTTTCGAGTCTGAAATTTCGCAACTTATCCATGTCGGCGACGAAGACCAGGAAGCAAGCGAAGGGAGGGATTGCTGCCAGGTAGGTAGATACTTAAGGAACATCTTGAGCCGGTCCCACACCATACCTAGGTACGAGACATTCATGTGTGTGACCACGGGCACAGGTGGTTGTTCCATCCCTTGCAGCCAAACGCCACAATATAAGCGGAAACCACCCCTACAGGGTTAAAAGTAGCGAGTACTGTCTCAATAACAGCTGACACGGCAGTCACAAGTCATGGGCTCTGATTGGCCTGCTAGAGTTGTTTGTGGACACCAGGTGCAGGAAGGAATGTGGACCATGAATGCCTGAGAGATTCCCAGTTGAGAAACTTGTTCTCAACACCACCGTCATAGCCGTTCATTACAACTGCGTTTATTGTGTTGGCGTCCTCTGTATCTCAAGACCCATTTCCTGACGAAGAAAAATAAGCCCTCTTTCTCTTTCTCTTTCCATCTCTCTCTGATTCGCCTTGAGATGACGACGGACGAACAACGTCCGACAAGCATCGCGGTAGATGGAGGAGAGAAGTTTTGGAGGAGACTGTCATTTTCTAGGTCGTCGTAACGTTTCCCAAGGAAATAATGTCAGATCTCAGCGCTGATTTGCACCTTTGGAAGGCATTCTTCGACAGGATAATGAACCGCCTGGTCAGCAAACGGAGACATATGAGTCGAGAGTCATCAACCACAAAAAAGCCCCGGTCTGACTTTTGCACGTTGTCGACAATGGAGGCTTGAAGAGCTGGCTGGTGATTTTGCACGGTCTAAAGACATCGGGTCGCCTGCAACCACGCACGACGTTGCCGGATCTTGCTGTATTCAACACGAGTGTGGGAAAGGCCGCTGCTGTCACGGTCACCAGTGCCGCAGTGATTTCTTATGCCCACGCTCCAGACTGACAAAACAGTCGACCCGACGGCTACTGCTTCAAGAAAAGCCCATTCATCATTGACGGCGAGCAACGAGAATGAGCCATTGCGCAGCTGGGGAAGCCCCAAAAGGGCCGCTAACTATAATATCGGCCTCGTCGGCAGGGAAGGTTCAAAGGGCATTCACAGGTGCCCATCTTTTTCCAAGTAGCTATGACAAGGCTCTGTTCGCCAAAAGGAACCTTGAAAACAGATGCGTCGAAGGCCATGTCCATGCCCAAGAGGGATGGCCGGGTATTCTGGGGATGGTGGGGGATGGGGCCTTTCCTAGCACGTCTTGATTTGAAACTTGGCAAGTACTCATTCTGACACCAGCGGCACGACGATTAGGCAAATCAGCAAAGCAGAAGTTCTATACTCCTCAAGTCGGTGGGGTCGCTCAAGATAGCTTTTCGTGAGAATGTCTTTTGAGTCGTGTCGTCTTCACATCGCCATTCCTTACATCGAACGTCTCGTATTGGATGTCTACTTGTAGGACCCAGGTGTTAAGAAGCTGCCCGCCCTTGCCTCATCGCATACACTCTGACCGCAAGACCAGTCGTATGACCGGCGACTTTCTCACCGCCTGCCGTTGAAACTAGGTCTCAAGGCTGGGTAGGTAGTACAACAAAAGTCCCGAGATTTATATAAATCTCTTTGTAGTGGAGAAAAAAGCCAAACCTCGCTTTGGAATTTAGATAGCAATCCCGTACGTCATATTTAGAGACCAGACTATGATAATGACATCTGACGCCCCTGTGGGAAACATCCTCTAATTTGACAGAACTTTTAGTCTGCAAGGAATACAACTCAGAAAGCTCAAATAATGAAAAGGAAAAAAGAACAAATTCAAGCAAGAACAACTTTCTTTAGTTATACTGTATGATGCCTAATATTTTGCCGTTGACGAGGCTGCCATGAGGGTTTCCGGGTACTGGCTGTGGGCGGCAAATAGCTGTCTAGATTACAGTTGATGCCGCAGTAGAAACTTTTACTCCTGCATCCTATCATGTTCAACTAGCTCGAGGTTGGTGAAGTCGATTCCTAATGGGCAAAGTGGCCTAACAAGAACGTTGGACGTTTCTTGTCCGTACATCAAGGACGCCTATTCGCTCGATATGAGCTGATGAAGGTACAGGTGACTTGACGGATACCCATTGACTTCGACATTCATCCACAGCATTCAGCCTACCACTGTGCTGCCTATGAACCTGGCCTTGCACTGACGCCAAGAGGTCCCCAAGCCTTTCTCCGATCGACTCAATTGAGATGATCCTCCTGAACGACCGTGAGCGATTGTTTGAGAGCCGAGCTGGACATCTTGGTCACAGAGCTCAACTCATGCACCGCAACTTAAATCTGCTACATCAACAAGAGGCGGTTGCCGCTATTAAACTTTTGGAGTACTTGGTGAGCCTCCGGCGACCGCTTCGGCGTACCGATATGGTTTAGTGTCGGAATTGTTGGCACCTTGTCAAAAGAGTGTTGGTTTCTGCAATCCCCCCTGAGTTGACAGAGATCCTCTGATTGGCCAGTTCAGACTAGCTCTTGTCCCTAGCAAAGCGAAGGCATCCGATTGGCCTCACTCGAGGTGACCTCCCTCGCTGCCCCGCCGCTTACAGTTCGCTTGCATTAAGCTTACATCCTGAAGGAAGCAATTCTGATGCATAATTTGACGACGACCTCTTGCTTTATGCCGTCGTCAGTTCAATCACCGAATCTGGCTGTGGTTTCCCCTGAAATCATGTACTTCGGAGGTGAAGACAAGTCTGACCGGATCACTCGCCGCCCTAAGGCGCGCAGCCGGGGATGAGCGGAAGGAGCAGGGTGAGCCTGGGATCTTTGCAGACTACAGACTGCTGGACCGTTGGTTCTGTTAGTTGCGCTTCACGATCTGTTGTGTGATTCATGTGGTTATGAGCGTCAGTCACATTGATGGGGACTTGGCTGCCCAAGGCCAAGAGCAGCTGTGTAGCACAGGTGACAGGTCTACACCCTCTCTTCGTCCCCCTCCTTCCCTTCAGAGGACTCGGATGCAGAGTGAGTCCTATCTCTTGATCTGTTTCGGAAGGGACGCAGTGAGGTAGTATCACCTGTAGTGTGCATGCCTGCAGGTGAGTCGCCACATTTCAAATTGAGTTGATGCAAGGGCGGCTTGAAGGTACAATTTGGGATGCCATCTACTTCGGCGTCGTCAGATCACTTCCGACGGCGGAATTAGGCACCTCTCCGGCTATAGGCGATGTGCTGAAAAGTCCAGACCTGCATCTCCTTCGCTTCTGTTGGTTCTCTTGACCTTTGATAGCGGGCCCTGCATCTCCGTCGCTTCTGTTGGTTGTCTTGACCTTTGATAGCGGGCCGCTCCGGTAGGATTAGGCAGCTCGAGAACAACCGTCCTGATGGAAAATGCAGGGGTGCAGCGGCACGCCAAGAGAACCATACCTCAGTTACGCCTGTTGGGACGGCCCGAACCAACACCAGTAAGTAGGTGTCTCTGCGTTGGCCAAACTGGCAACGTGCCATTGACGATGAACCATGAGCTTCGGATCGCACACGTCTACACTGTCTTTTTCGAGGCTTCTGTGTGATCGAGTCGCAATAACATTTATCTGAGTACAAGATATTATTCAACTTCAAAGCCTACCTTGGTTTGGTATTTTACGCGTTGTGCCGCTTTGTAAATTGCCCCATAATCTCCTCAGCTTCTGCTTCCGGACCTGTTGAACACGAACACGGGGCCTGTCATTTAACATCTGCAGACACTGTTCCTGTGCCTCAGACCCGCGCCGAATATTGGTTGCCTGTTGGTAAAAACTTCAATGGAACGAGCTGTGCCTCGCGGAAAAATTTGGTCGCCGGTGAAATATTTTCACGCGGTCGTGGTGTGCCGCAATACCTTGGGCTGTGCTGGCGCAAGAACAAGATTACCGTGAGAGCAGCAGAGAATTCTTGAAGTATAAGTACTCGGGCCGAACGAGTATGTTCTTGATCCTGATCACCAACTGTCCTTCATCTTTGCTCCCCAGTCTAATCTCTTCGCTGTCATGAGGTTGAGCTTCATTCTCGCGGCCGTTGCAGGCACATGTCGCATCCAGGCTGCTGCTGTCTTTGCCCACTTTATGGTAAGAAAAACTTACGCCTCTGATTTGAAGAAGCTGTTCACTGACTTGTGCAGGTGGGAAATACGGCCGGCTACACAGACGCCACCTGGCAAGCAGACATCCGTTTGGCCAAGGAGGCGCACATCGATGCCTTTGCTCTCAACATGGCTCATGGTGAGGCTGTCAACAAGCCTTCACTAGAGCAAGCTTTCACTGTTGCAAAAGCCGAAGGATTCAAACTTTTCTTTTCCTTCGACTATGCTGGCCGAGGGACTTAGCCCAAGGACACTGTTATTGATTACTTGAAGAAATACACCTCAAGGGGTGAATACTTTAAGCATTCAGACGGTAAACCTTTGGTCTCAACTTTTGAAGGCCCTGAGAATGCCCGTGACTGGATTGATATTAAGAAACAAGCCAGCTGTTTCTTTATTCCTGACTAGTCATCAGAAGGTGCCAGGCCTGCCACGGAGCTAGCGGGTGGTATGGCTAATGGTCTCTTCAACTGGGCCACTTGGACATGGGGCCCCCAGGACATGGATACCTACGTCGACGCCTCTTATTTCCAGTACCTTAACAAAAAGCCCTACATAATGCCTATCTCTCCGTGGTTTTATACCAATATGCCCGGATACAACAAGAACTGGCTCTGGCGTGGGGACGACATGTGGCATAACCGATGGATTCAGGTTGTGTACAATAAGCCCGAGTAAGGAATATGAGCCCTAAATCACTGCAAATGCTAACGAGCCTTGAACAGATACGTGCAGATTATCTCATGGAACGATTATGGAGAATCGCACCATATTTCTCCCGTGTATAGCCATGCACTGGAGGCCTTTGAAGTTGGCAAGGCTCCGTATGATTACGCCAACAACAGGCCCCATGACGGCTGGCGGCTGACACTACCTTTTTGGATCGACTACTACAAGACAGGCAAGGCAACTATCAACCAAGAAGGACTTGTCATCTGGTACCGCACAAGTCCAGCCAAAGCGTGCTCAGACGGCGGGACTGTTGGCAATACAGCGAGCCAGCTCCAGATCGAGTTCCCCCCGGCACTTGTTATGCAAGACAAGATCTTCTTCTCCGCCGTCCTTGCAGTGAACGCCGAAGTAACTGTTACTATCGGGAGCAACACCTACACGGGAAAGTGGTCTTCTGAACCGGACGGTGGTGTCGGCGTTTACCACGGCAGCATCAACATCGAGGGCCAAAGTGGTGCCGTTACTGTCCAGCTCTCCCGAGGTAGCCGCTTGCTAGCCAAGGTAGATGGCCCGTCTTTCAGTTCCGCGAACTGCGTCAATGGACTCACCAACTGGAACCCCTGGGTCGGCAGTGCTCTCGTCCCTGGATCTGTCTCCGCGACAACCCCTCACTCCCGTAGTGAACAGGGTTGTACTAGAGGCACTGGTGCGAAGGGCTTCACTGAGCTTTGCGAATTCAATTGCAAGTACGACTATTGCCCGGTGTCGTCCTGCGTATGCACTGCTGTGAGAGTTCCGAATAAGAAGCCCACTGAGCTACAGAAGGACGGCTTCCCAGCCAAGGGAAAAAGCGAAAACTACTTGGGGCTTTGCTCGTCAGCCTGTAACCTGGGATACTGCCCGGAAGAGTACTGCTCCCCTACAAAGCAGCCAATGATTGTGCCGACAGTCTCTGAATTCCTCCCGCCGGCCTGCAGAGCCGGAAAAGCACGCGCCGGACACGAGAGGCTGACTGGTCTCTGCTCTTACGCTTGTAACTTTGGCTTCTGTCCCATTCACGTTTGTGAGTGTGTTGAGGAGGGTGGGCTTATCCAACCGCCGTCTCAGGTGGCTGGAAAGACTGGTAAGGCTGTTGGCGATGCGAATGACGAAAAGCTGTGCGCATTCGCCTGCTCTCGTACGTGGTGTCCCTCCGACGTTTGTGAGGCAGTCGACGCAAGCAGCAACGACGACGAAGAGGAAGAAGAACCACTCGACCCTTCAGAGAGTTGCAAGGCACAAAAAAGCACGTATTTTAAGGGGAATATGGACCGTGTAGGGGAGTACATGCGTTGGTTCTTGATGGAGCCCGAGTACGCAGCCTCGACTGGTAGACAGTACATCACGATCGTCAATCTCACGCCACACACTTTCAAACTCAGACGTACGTCTCAACACCAGATGGACGAGTTTGATTGGAACGACATCCCCCCGGGCAGGGCACGACAGAATGTCGCTCATTACACCGAGCGTATCGGTGCGAATTCAATTGATGACAACGGGGAGGCTTACTACGACATCGAAGGCACCGACAAGAAGTTTGTCGTCAGAGCCACGACTCATATCCCCGACACTTACCCCAGACGCATTGTCTTTGACTCGAGCGGCATGGGCAAGGGTCAGCGTGAATACAAAGTCCCAGAACAGGAGGTTCCGGTCACCCTCGTCATCACCGGCAGCAACTCGTTCGGGTTCATCACCTCGCTGTCTCACGGCCCTGGCAACTGGATGAGCTCGATCAAGGAGGAGATCAAGCACCGCCGGCTGCTCGATGTGATCATGCCAGGAACGCACGACTCGGGTATGAGCAAGATCACGGGCGCCATCCTGACAGGCGCCACTGAATCCAACACTCGGACGCAGGGGATCAATGTCTACGACCAGCTTCGGGTTGGCGCCCGCTGGTTTGACTTGCGCGTTTCCACCGTACACGAGGTTGTTACTGGCAGCTACGAGTTTTGGACTACGCACTTCACAAACGAGTTGCAAGACGCGCCCATGGGTAGATCTGGTGAAAAGTTCGACGACGTCGTCAAGGAGATCAACAAATTCACTAGTGAGAACCCCGGCGAGGTTATTGTCCTGCAGTTCCGTTATCTTGTCGGCGTGCGCAATGTCCCCAGCAAAGGCCCCATCTATTGGGACGAGACCATCAGGAACAAGTTCTTCGACAAACTGACCGAAATCAAGAACCGCTGCGGGAAACTCGACACGAAGATTCAGGACACTTTGATGGACAAATTGACGAGCAGTAACAATGGCAAGGGCTGCGTCCTTATTTTCTTGGACACGGCGCATATGAAGGACATTCCGGAGGCTAAACGCACATCACCTGACGACGGCATTTACCAGAAGGGCGCGATAGAATGGACTGATGCTTGGCCAGACAAGGAAGACACGAAAGCTGTGGCCGAATCGGCTACTAGTTCTTGGAGGAAGAAGACGAATTTTCACGTCGGTCAGTGGGTCAGCACGCCAGGCCCAATTACGTCGACATTCATCCACAGCATTCAGTCCATTGCCGTCTTGCCCACGAACCCGGCCCTGTACTGGCGTGGCGTCAATAGCATCACGCCTGAGGAGTTCCCGAACGTTCTTCTCGTCGACTACATCGGGATGGTGCTCCTGAACGAACCGCAGTGGGATTCTTTGAGCGCTGAGCTGTACGCATTGGCCATCGGTCTCAACTTGTACACTATCAGCGAAAACTGCGACATTAACAAGAGGCGATCGCCGCTGCTCCCAAGCCTCAAGAACCAGAGGCGGCCTTACAACCCGCTGGTGTCGCAGTTCAACGGCATCATCTTAGCCAACGGAACGATCATTGAGCAGCCTCCGCCTGGCTTCCATCCCGGACGCGTGGAGATTTTTAGGAACGGTACGGTATTTAGCAATGGCACCGTTTTGAAGGAGGATGTGCCGAATCCGGATTTCAACTCTACATTATTTTAGTCTCACACATCTAGTTCGAATCTGCCTCTGTATATTGCGAGGGCTCACCTTTTGTGCTAAATAATGCACCTAAGATGAGTACCTAGGGTAGTAGTATGCCTGCCCAGCTCCTCCCCGCGCTGGCCTGCTGTTCTCGGGTGCAATGAATCTGGGTATCGTGGCACGAGAAAACTGTTGCACTGATCGCTCAAAGTGTGTAAGACAGAGTTTGAAGAAATTGTAGAAATGAGATTCTGTCTGCCCTTGTAAGCTCCTGAGGACTAAAATAACGAGTGCTTGCTGGTGATTTTGGTTTTGGAAGGGAAAAAGACTTGTCACATTCTCCCCTTTTTAGCCGTACTGCCTTATGCAGGCGATATTACCACCGCTGCAAGATTTGGGTGTGGGTTAATCTTGTCATGGTCTCTCACCCCCATGTCGTGCCCTTTTGGCGTTACCGCCGCTTTTGCTTTGCCGCCTTGGCGCATGCCGTCCAACACAGTCAAGTGGTATATAAGAGAGGAAGTCGAGCGCACCCTGCCGCTCAAGATCCCCAACTGCTTCCCCCAAAGACTTCCTCGTGGTTGAACCCAGTTAATTGCACCGCGTCCTACGAATGACAATGACTTCCAGCCTCACAACACACGCAGACGTCACGGCCGCTGCGCTGCCCAGAATTACCACACCGTGGGTCCAACCGTCAGACTGCCAGACTCTCTGGTCGACCACGACCGCGTTTTGGACTGGATGGAGGAGCAACTTGGAATCTGAAACCATCACCGTTTCTGATCCTGCCGCATCGTGCAATCCGTCCGGGTGGGTTCGCTTCGGACCAGAAAGTCGCCTCAGTTTCAGTCCCGGCGTGTGTCCTGAAGGATGGAACTACCATGACATGGCTGAGAATGACTCGCCCGCGGCCTCAACGGCTTTCTGCTGTCACAGGTCCGTCTGCGTCGATTTTCTCTTCCCTCTTATCTTTCTTTGATGTTTCTCAGCTCCTGACCGTTCATGCAGCGACTTCACGTTCGGATATGCGCACTACGGTGCCGTCACGAAAAACTGTGTGCTACAGGGCTGGTCGACCAGATTCAACTCGACGACCTCCGCCACGGCCGTCAGATAAACGGTCAAGATGCACGAGGCATGGGCCGTGACGTGGGCCGCATCCGACACGGCAACCTTGACGCCGAAGCTGCCTACGCTGACAAGCTCCATGCGGGTCCCGGTCTGGACACCGGGCGACGAGATCCTCGAGGGCCAGTACGACCCTCAGCCTAATTCAAATGGCACACCATTCCTGAGCGAGGGCGCCACGTACTTCTTGATGATTGGGATGCCCATTATCGGAGCTCTCGTGATGGCATCGTGCATCTGGTGTTGCGTCAGGAACTGTAGGAGGAGCAAACGGGAGAGGAAGGCTGCTATGGCCGCGATGACCACGGAGAGCATCAGGAGGAAATAGGCGTGGCTGTTTGAATGATCATTCCTGTATGTTTTGCTTTTCACAGAATTACCTTATATCAGGAGTTATCAGGAGTGTTGATAGTCTACCGTTATTGAAGGGGTTTTGAGCCCTGTTGCTCAAGCAGTAGCTGACTCTATCGACTTTAGGAAAACCAACCGTACATACTAGGTAGTCAACAATGCGTAGATTAACCAGAACACGAAGGAAGATATCATATGTCGCCTCCCGTAAATTTTCGAATCTCGTTCCGGTGAAGTCCATGAAGTCTTTACTGCTGTGGAGATAATTTGCTTGGCCTTGGAGTTTGAGATCATCAAGACTTGCTGGAGCTGTATCCCCAAAGATGAATGATCCATGCCTTGTATGCCTTCTTGAACGACATGTTTCTTCCCTTGTGGACATCTTGAAAGAATATGAAGATCTTATACTGCTACACCCTTGAGTGGTCTTAGTGTAATTGTGCCAAGTCGCTTCCGAAATTGTTGATGAGATGGTTCGAACCATTCTCTCTACGCGATCCCGAAGGTTTGCGGGCTTTCAGCCAGACGCTGGCATTGGCAAATATCCACTAAGTGCTTCTGGGAACTTGTTTCCACTCCTCAATATCAGACATTTCTCTTTGATCACACGGCTGCACTCTCTGTCTGGTCACTTTTATGCCGGTATCCCTTTGACCCCGAGAAGGAGCTTTTTAGCGCACTTTTCGACCGGCAAGAGTATACATGTAACCAATCACTCTCACATACTAAACCTATCAGAAGCCTACAAATCTTGATAGTTATACTTAATGAGATAATACCGGCAAAAGTACGCAAAAAAGCTCACTCTCGGGGTCAAAGGGATAGGACGACAATGGCCGAATGAGCCTGCCCATCTCTTTGGTTACTTACCTAAAGGACTTGAGGATCAAGTGTTGCCACACAGAGTGTGGGCCAGAGTCGTTCAAGTCTATAGACGGAACTCAAATAGGTGACTAAATTGTTCTATTTTCAAGATGTGTTTGCTATGTCTATGGACACGTCTACAAACCCGTTGAGGTAGGCATGGCGAAGGGTTGGGCACATCAGGAAAGCTCTTCAACGTGCGAGGAATCAACCTTGTGCAGGAGATGGCCTTGGGCTAAGGATTTGCTTCTCAGGTAGATCAAGCTTGCTACGTCACCACACGTCACTATGGTAAACGAGGGGGAAAAACGAGAAAAGAAAAAAGGCCCGGAGGGGCTTACATCATTCCCTGAGTTTGTGAAAGAGACAACACTCAACTTCAACTCTCTGGGAATGTCGACGTGAACATACACCTCTGAAGAGTAAGTTGTTCAATGTTTATTTAGTATCATGAAGTACTGCATGATTCAACACCGCGAAAATTGCGCCAGGAAGTTATTTGACAGATTTATCATTAGGATATAATCATACTATACAAGAAAAGGTTTATGCCCTGCCGATGCAGGCGTGGTATCACATTCGCGCACAATTTCATTCATTCCATCGCAAGGAAACAACCCCTCCCGTTACGCCTGCGCTAGATCAGGGGCGCCAGATTCGTACACACATTACGTTTTTTGTAGATTTTATCACCGGTCCAAAGACCCTTTTGACACAATCGACTCGGCCCGGTAGATGGCGAGCCTAGTAGCGGCTGCGCGACCACCAGCGGCGGCGGCGGTAGGTGGTGTGCGTGGCGGGGGGAGAGTAGTGGTCGACCTTGGAGCGCTGCTGGCGGCGCTTGTGCAGGCGGCCGCTGCAGCAGGTGAAGAAGACGATGATGGTGCCGAGGAAGAGGCAGATGGCGGCGGCGAGGAGGGTCCAGAGTGCGACGCCGAAGTAGGCGTAGCTGTCGCTCTGCCCGCCGTCCTCGTCGTTGTTGACGTTGGAGCGGACGAGGGCGAAGCCGACCCAGTCGCAGACCAGGGAGACGAGGGTGATGATGAAGGCGACGCCGGAGATGAGGGCGGCGAAGAGAGAGCCGAACATGCCAGCACCGACGGAGAGGACGAATGCAATGAAGGCGACGCCCGCGGCGATGGGGTGCAGGATCATGACGCGGGTCAGGGCCTCGGCGGTGTTGGCGGAGTAGTTTGAGTAGCGGGTGCCGTCGGCCTCGGTGACGATGTCGGCCGGGGAGTAGCCGATCCGCGAGCTGGGGCACCTGTCGGAGCCATCTGCGTTGGCACCGCGGAAGCAGTATCCAAAAGTGCCGAACGTGATTTCGTCGCCGGCAGAGGCGTCACCGAGCTTCACGTTCAGGATGGAGATGTTGTTCACCACCGGCGAGGAAATGCTGGTAACGACCAGAAGGACCGTTGCTACAAGTAGCAGAAAGGTACCAAAGTGGTGGATGAAGCCGGTGACAGCCATGGTGATGGTGGTTTACTGCCGGTTGGCTAGTCTGGAGGGGATGGTGTTTGGTGATTGGTGTTGAGCTAAGTTGAACGAGACAAGTGGCGATGGAATGCAGAGTGGATGAACATGTTCGTCAGAAGGGAGGGCGAAACGGACCACATATAAGCACCGGCGTCTCAGGGTCCCCTGAGTAGAGCCACGAAGCAGGAATCTGCATGATGTGCGAAGATCTGTGACTGCACAGCGCTGGGCACACCTCTCGGGGCCAAGAGTGCCGTGTAAGTCAGGGTCTCGACGCAGCCCAACGGATGCGACGTCATCATCGTGGCCGTGGCCCGAGCCTGGCCCTCCATTTCCGTGGCTTGAAAAAATGAAATGGACCCTGGCTTGCGCAAACACGCCCGCGCCACGGTTGGTCGGCTCGCCTAGGCTCCCCCAGGGTCCGTTATTGTTCCCTTCATGTTTGGTGGAACACGACAGCTGGTGATGGTGGCTTTTGCGAGAACGTGGCATTGGAGGGGACGCTCGTGACGTACTAGCGCTATCGCCAAGCTGATTGGCCCGTCGTCGCGTCGCTTGTCGATCTAGGGAATTGCAGGTTGCATGTGTTCCTTGTTTTGTGGCTCAGGAATGACGCCACGCCCTGAGCGAACCCTGGCCCCGGTAATCCAACTTAAACGTCAGAGACGGCGGCCTGCTGACTGCCGTTACACTGCCAATTCAAGACTTTTCCTCGCAGATGCACCTGCAACTCGTCGTCAGGAAGCGCACGACGTGGTGGCGCTAGTGAAGGCCCTGAAAGACATTTTCGTCATTCTCGACAGTGCTTCCCGGAAACTGCAATCTGATGTCGAAATGTCAACCGTCGTCCGTCGCGTGGGCTTTTCTGACGATGGAACAGGCTCGGCAGGTCCATGCATCGCATCGCCCAGGCTCGCATAAAATTAGGTTATGCAGCCGAAACATGAACAGTTGCGTCCGATCGTCTCGTCCAATCCGAGGGCTTCCAGACGTCTGTCTGCCATCCCATCTTCTGACGGAGCCTCCTGCCAACTATCGGCTTGGTCGGGAAATTCTGTTCCCGTAACGCAACCAGCCTAGGCGAAACGCTTAAACTCCGATCAGGCTGAGGCTTGTCATATTCACTCAGCCTTGGTGTTTGGGGCCGGCAGGCTTTGGTGTTTGGATGGGACGCGCAATTGGCTCCACGGGGATCCACGGGAGCTGATTTTTTTCAGAACTAGAGTCGGGCTGTGCCGTCCCACACGGAGGGAAAAAAGACGCTTCAAGTCGTTGGTGTCCGCTGGTTTCATTCCCTCCCTTGATGTTGGAGATGCATGAGACCCTCCATAATGGCGGGCAGCTTCTGACGCCGTTCTCGGCGATGGATTCGATCGATGATGGCGCGCGTCTTGACGTCGATGGACTTCGTTCCGAGGAGGATATCTTCCCACATCTGACCCCGTGAGGAGACGGGAACCTGGCCGCCCGTCTCCCAATCCGACAACCCTTCTGTTGCGACATGCTTTGGCATAGACGCCTTCAACGTAGCAGACATGACGGTGTCCCGACGAGACTGCGGCCAAGGCCCGTGGAGAGGGGACGCCTTGATCGCGGCAGAGTGTATGTACGTATCAGCCGGGAAGATGTGTACAGTGAAATCTTTGTGGTCGTCGGACGTAGCTTCCTCGGTTTCGGGCCCGGCTCCGGCTCCGGCACCGTTCTCGGGGGTATTTGAATTGATGATTGGATCGGTCGAGGTCACGTTCGTCAGGAAGTTCTTGACGGAGCCCGTGGTTCGCGGCGTCGCCAGCTGGTACTGCAGCGGGCTCATCTTGACGAGGTCCTTCATTTGCGCCTTGTCGCCAATGACCGAGATGAAGGAGGACGGGTGGTCCTGTGATGCAGTGAAGCACGTTAGATACGGTTCCAGCGACTTGATTGATTAAGCGGGAGCAGCTTACGTCCAGCTTCTTGAACACATCGACGCGGGCGAACTTCTGCAACGCATGCAAAACGGCGCGTCGTTCGGCGAACTTGGTCGGTCGCGGGACCACGGTGACCTGGACGGTCCGCGCGGCGACCTTAATGGAAAGCTCATGAAGGACGGCGTGCCCGTTGATAGACATGGCGCAGGCTGGGTGGTCGTGGCGAGCGGCTGCAAATGTCACACTTGTCGCGATATCGCATTCTCGACTTGAAGCTCCGCCGAAAGTCGTCGAGCTCCAGTGGAGTTTGTCACCGTGCGGTTCCGTGTTACACTGTAGATAGCCACACAGTACGGTGAGCTGGGGTGCCCCGCCAAATGGCGGGGAGGGAGCGCACCGCGACCGAGCCCTTCTAGAACAGCTTGGAATGCGCCTACGACACCAAGTCCCTCGACAACTCTACTGCCTGGCCAGTTCCAACCTAAAAGTGCGTTAAGCATAGAGACAGCTCACGAACTTCGAATTCTCCCACCGCGATTCTATCTTTGTACATCAGCATTCTCTAGACCAGCAACCACCGAATCGTACCACACCTTAGACGCTCGATCCCGAAACCACAAAACATGGCCGCCATCATCGACGCCGACGACGCGATGGAGCCCACCCTCCAGTCCCTCCTCGACCAGCGCTCGCTGCGCTGGATCTTCGTCGGAGGCAAGGGCGGTGTCGGCAAGACGACCACCTCGTGCTCGCTCGCCATCCAGCTCGCCAAGCACCGCAGGTCCGTCCTGCTCATCTCCACCGACCCGGCGCACAATCTGTCCGACGCCTTCAACCAGAAGTTCGGCAAGGAGGCCCGTCTCATCGACGGCTTCACCAACCTCAGCGCCATGGAGATCGACCCCAACGGCAGCATGCAGGACCTGCTCGCCGGCCAGGGCGAGGAGATGGACGCCGTGGGCGGCGGTCTGGGCGGCATGATGCAGGACCTGGCCTTTGCTGTACGTCGGACCTTACCCCTCCCCCTCCGTATTCCTTGACTGTTGACTGTGTATAAACGGTAAACTAACACGCGCTCCGACAGATCCCCGGTATCGACGAAGCCATGTCCTTCGCCGAGGTCCTCAAGCAAGTAAAGTCCATGTCCTACGAGACCATCATCTTCGACACGGCGCCGACGGGCCACACCCTGCGCTTCCTCTCCTTCCCCTCGGTCCTCGAGAAGGCCCTCGCCAAGGTCTCCCAGCTGAGCTCGCAGTACGGCCCGCTCCTCAACGGCTTCCTCGGCCAGGGCGGCCAGCTGCCCAACGGCCAGAACCTCAACGAGATGATGGAGAAGCTCGAGACGCTGCGCGAGACCATCTCCGAGGTCAACACCCAGTTCAAGGACGAGGCCCTCACCACCTTCGTCTGCGTCTGCATCCCCGAGTTCCTCAGCCTGTACGAGACGGAGCGCATGATCCAGGAGCTCGCCAACTACGGCATCGACACCCACAGCATCGTCGTCAACCAGCTCCTCTTCCCCAAGAAGGGCAGCAACTGCGACCAGTGCAACGCCCGCCGCAAGATGCAGAAGAAGTACCTCGAGCAGATCGAGGAGCTGTACGACGAGTTCAACGTCGTCAAGATGCCCCTGCTCGTCGAGGAGGTCCGCGGCAAGGAGAAGCTGGAGAAGTTTAGCGAGATGCTGACGACGCCGTACGTCCCTCCCGAGATGGACGCATGAGATCGGCTGGGAAGTAGCGGGGGGTTGGTGTTAGGTGGGTTGGAAACATGATTATGAAAAAAGGTCGTCACGACGGGATGGTAGCATGAGGCGTCAAGTGTCACGAGTGGAGACATAGAATACATTCACAATCGATTTGATACCCGGTGACGTGTGCAGGAGACTTTATTTGACCATAGTGGGTGGTGCGTGTTTACATACAAAAAGCCCCAGGCTGAGCAAACTGCGTGGGAGCGGCACCTCTCGCTGGCCTCATTAATATTTCGTTTTGTCTCCAGTCCTCTTGATTTTGTCCACAGAAATGCCACCGTTCCGGCAAAAAAAAGAAAAGCCACCACCCAGTCCGTCCTTTGAACGCCGTGGACTTTCCCAGAGTCCTGTCCAACTTCCACTCGGCAGGCGAGAGCTTGGTATGCCGTATGTCCAGAGTGATGATCCGTGATGCAGTGCGTGTCGTCTAGTATTACAAGTGAAGAATCCGTGGGTGACCGGGTGTTGAAGTAGTCGCTCCAGTACCAAAAGCAGAAGACAGGGTCTCAAAGTTCCCTGTAATCGCTGGGCCGCACACGCCGCTGGCGGTTTTGGTGACGATGTGGGTTGACCGGTCGGCGGAAGTAGGCGTCGTCTTCGTTGTTGGGCTGCGTAAAGTTGTGGCGTTGTTGCTGGTTGAAGCCGCCGCCCATTCCACCATTCATACCACCATTCATTGCAGCGTTTCCACCACCATTCATTCCGTTCATACCATTCATACCATTCATGCCGTTCATGCCGTTCATGTTGCCACCAAAGTTACCGCCAAAGTTGCCGCCATACATGTTGTTGCCGTTGTTGGCCATGTCAAACCCGCCACCATTCATGGGGTTGAAGCCGGGCATACCCATCATCGGGTTCATCATGCCCATCATCGGCATGCCCATGTTCATGTTACCCATGTTCGGCATGTTAGGCATACCCATGAAGCCATTCATCATGTTCATGCCACCAAATCCCATCATGGGGTTCATCGGCATGTTGCCCATGCCGTTCATCCCGTTCATCATGGCCTGCTGCTCCTGCTGTTTCTGCATAGCTTTGGGGGCCTTGGGGATCTTAGGGTTCTCCATGAGCTCATCGGCGGGACGTTTCTTCGACGTAGATTCTTCAGACGTGGCGCGGTCGGCGGGGTTTACTGGAGCGGCTGCTGGGGTCGCAGAAGTTGACTTGGGCGTGCCGGCAGTTGCTGGAGCTGCGGCTGCTGCGGGTACTGTAGAGGGTGACTTTTGAGGTGTCGGTGACTTTGCGGTTCCGTTCGCAGTCTCTGGTTTTGTTTCTTCGGCGTTCTCCTTTGGCGACGACGCTCGAGGTGGCGAGGCCGCAGTTGGACTCTTGGCCTCAGTCTTCTCCTTGAGGAACTCCTTGATCTTGTCGCCAGCCTCCTCGTCAGCTTTCAGATCGTCGATCAGAACACCTTCCGTAGAGCAGTTGGGGCAGACGAAGTCCGATTCGATGAGAGCATTTGTGATGCAATCATTGCAGTACGTCTTCTGGCAGCACGGGGTCTTCATTGGGTCTATGAACATCTTCTTGTCGATGGGGCACTCCAGTCCCTTCTCCTGCAACTCCTTGTCTCCCATAGCAATTGCCTTGGCAGCGGAGGCTGAGGACTTGGCCTTGGCTTGGAACTGTTCCCACGACGCCTTGTCAGGCTCAGCGATCACAAATTCTCCCTCTGCGTTGACCATGATGCCCGATGGTCGCTTGGTCTCATCGTCGCCGCTCTGAGCCAGAGCGACCGACTTATCGACTGTACGCAGGAACGACCGCGGGATGCCAGTGGTGCGCTTCACACGCGGACGGTTGTCAAACTCTGGGTCATCATTGGTCGGGCACAGCTGAATCCAGTGGCCCTTCTCTCCACAGCGGTAGCAGATGTATCCGTTGGGAGGATCGTGATCAGGCACATTTGCAGGCTTCTTTGATCCAGGCTTGAAGACAGGAGTTTGACTAGAGCGATATTAGCCTTGGTCCCGCGTGGTTTAAACGAGAACAACTTACTGAGACATCTCCTCTTGTTGGGCGGACCAAGACTCAGTCTGAGCCTGGAACATGGCCGCCATCTTCTCTTCTTCCGTCATGGCGTTGTTCATCTGGCTGATGGCGTTTGATGCCGCTTTGGATGTCGCCGACTTGGTCGTTTGCTCCTTGCGGGAGGAGTTCTTTGCGGCGACTGGCATCTTGCCAGAGACGTATCTAGCGCCGCGGCCGGCGCCTGGCTTGGAAGCAGGCAGCCGCCGGGCGACGACGGTCGTCGATCGAGGGATAATTGTCGTGTCATCGTCATATTCTGGGGTTATTAGACCAAGGTCATCGCAGAACATCTGGGCGCAGCTTACCTTCACTTCCATCCTCAGAGTAGATGGCGAGGTCGAAGTCGGTGCCGTCACCGAGACCGCTCTTCAGGATGATGTCGCGCTTCAGCTCGAACACAGAAATACCAGTGCCATCGAACTCGACTCTCGTCGGCTCCTTTTGCGACTTGAACTTGAAAAAGACGGAGGACGCCATGATGTCCCGCGTTGCGTGGTTTGGTTACAGCAACAGTTGATCGAGGCAGACGTCGGCAGCAGCAGTAACCCCGGTCAAGTCTTGCAGGCGGCGATGGTAAACTCGAGGGGCGACCACGAAGACGCAAAGCTAGGTGAGTAGAGAGTGATTTTGATGCTTGTAATTTTTCTTCTTGCTTTGAGTGATCTCTCTTGCGCTCTGCACCTCTCAAACGTAATGGAAATCAATTCTGATTTACTTGGAAAAACAAGGAAATAGGGTCGGGAGTGTAGAGAAAGAGTACAATGCCAAAGAGGCCGACACCAAGTGGAAGATAGGCAGCCCTTTGTGTGAATCCCTCCTCACATCCAAATCACCTCGACACCGTGAGTACCATCAGTCGAGAAGCCTCAACAAGCCAAAGATATTTTCCTGGTCAGTATTTGTGCCGGGGGAGCGATGGCGGCCGCAAAGCTCTGCTTGCCTGCAGGGGCAAGGTTGGGAAGGGCAATCGGTTCGTGTAGCGGGCACTTGCGTCGCTTTTCGCCGAGCGTTCGGGACGTGTTTGGTCGAAGGCTGGGCGGCGGAAAAGGCGTCGCACAGTCGTACAAGAGCGGAACCCGCGACAAGGCGAGACGTTGCGTTCAAATTGACGGGAGGGAGAGCGGCGTGGTGGTGATGTTCGTGGCAGGAAAAAGAGGAGTAACGCAAAGGGGGAGGAGACGAGATATAGCCGGCTTGGGCTGCAGGCAGACGGAGAAAGAACCAAAGGAACCCACTCGGGGTCACTGCCACCTGATTCTGTAGCACAATGCTGAGCTGGGCTGGGCGGCCGGGTGGCACGTGAGCTTTCGGAATTTCTAAGCAGGAATTTCTCCGATGGGCCACCTCCAGGCTCCATGGAGGCTGGGCAGGACCAGCTCCCTCCCATCACTTGGAAGGGCGATCTGAGTCATCAGCCCGTGCCCCACAGCAACCTTCGTCCGAGTCACGTGCCGCATCACGCAAAAGTCCTTTGCTCTTGTCTTAGCGTCTCCACGTCTTAGCAATGGGCAGGTCTCCAACTGCTGATACGCCGCCGCTTGCCGAAGCGCATTGAGAACCCCGCCATCCGAGCAGTGTGGGCAGGTGCATTGTGGTAGTAGTGTACTCCCGCGGTGCAGCAGATTTCTGGTCAGCTCTATTGCGCCCGATGTAGAAGGTCCAGTCCGGCGTCATGCCCCGCACCTCGTTGTTCAGAGGTCTTGCCCGCCCTCAGACTACTCGAAAGTTTCTTCCCACAACTCCCAGACTCCTCCCGTGTTGGCAGACGACCCGGATAGCTAACTCTCGACGTACCTATCTCTCTCCTGCAATACAAGCTCATCAAGCTCGCAAGATGGCGCCCCAACTTGACGGCTACTTCAAGCAGGTCGATGCCGACGCCGACCACTTCATCGAACGTCTCAGGAAGGCCGTTGCGATCCCCTCGATCTCTGCCGATGTTGCCCGCCGCCCCGATGTCGTCAAGATGGGCCACTTTCTCGCCGACGAGCTGAAGGCTCTCGGTGCCTCTGTCGAGCTTCGCCCTCTCGGCGAGCAGCCCGACAAGCCCGGTCTGCAGCTGCCGCCCGTCGTCCTCGCGAGATACGGAAGCGACAAGAACAAGCGTACCATTCTGGTCTACGGTCACTACGACGTCCAGCCCGCCGAGAAGAGCGACGGCTGGGCCACCGAGCCGTTTGAGCTTTCTGTCGACGATAAGGGTCGCATGTTTGGCCGTGGTTCCACCGACGACAAGGGACCCGTTCTTGGCTGGCTCAACGCCATTGAGGCTCATCAGAAGGCTGGCATTGACTTCCCCGTCAACCTGCTGATGTGCTTCGAGGGCATGGAGGAGTACGGCTCCGAGGGTCTTGACGACCTTATCAACGCCGAGGCCAAGAAGTACTTTGCCGACGCCGATGCTGTGTGCATTTCTGACAACTACTGGCTGGGAACTGAGAAGCCCTGCTTGACCTACGGTCTTCGTGGCTGCAACTACTACTCTGTTGAGATTTCCGGTCCCGGCGCCGACCTTCACAGCGGTGTCTTTGGCGGCACTGCTCAGGAGCCCATGACTGACTTGGTTCGCGTCCTTGGTTCCCTGGTTGACACCGACGGCAAGATCCAGATTCCTGGTATCAACGAGCAGGTTGCCCCCGTCACTGCTGAGGAGGAGACCCTGTACGACGGTATTGCCTTCACCATGGAGACTCTCCAGGAGTCCCTCGGTAGCAAGACGACCATCTTCGAGGACAAGAAGCCTACACTCATGGCGAGATGGCGTTACCCGTCCCTCTCCATTCACGGTATCGAGGGCGCTTTCTCTGCCCCCGGAGCGAAGACGGTTATTCCTGCCAAGGTCATTGGAAAGTTCTCCATCCGCACTGTGCCCAACATGGAGATCGAGGCCACGAACGAGGTCGTCTACAAGTACGTCAAGGAGCAGTTCGCCAAGCTCAAGAGCAAGAACACGCTCAAGGTCTACGCTCAGCACACCGGCAAGTGGTGGGTTGCGTCGCCCAAGCACTGGAACTTTTCCGCTGCTGCCAAGGCCACCGAGCGCGTGTGGGGTGTCCAGCCGGACTTCACTCGTGAGGGTGGAAGGTAAGATCTCTGTCTGCTTTCCGAATAACGGCCACTAACCTTTCATAGCATTCCCGTCACCTTGACCTTCGAGCAGGCCACTGGCAAGAACGTCCTCCTGCTGCCCATGGGTAGCTCCACCGACGGTGCTCACTCGATCAACGAGAAGCTGGACAAGCGTAACTACATTGAGGGCATCAAGCTTCTGGGCGCCTACCTGCACTACGTTGCTGAGGAGCCCATGGAATAAACGATCATATTGAGGTCTCTCAGAGAAGACAAAGTCATGGATGGCAGGTTCTGCACCATACGTGTAGTCTGGTGTACAGCGCAAAGCGTCTTGTAGGCCGATGAAATTGCCGGCATCATATTAGTGTGGCAGCAAGCCGCGAGCCGGGCCAAAGTAAAGGAGCACGGTATTGCATCCAAGCTTCAGATTTCAGACCATAGTTCAAGCAATCAAATACCCAAGTGAATCATATTATTCGTGCTCAAGCTCATCTAAATTTGGGGGTATTAATCCGTAAGATGTCATACTGCGTGGTCCGCGGTGGTGGTATAATGGTATCCCAGTGAAGCCCAAAAAAAAAGCAAAACGCCGTTGTGTGATGTCGAAGCCCCATATGGTGCAGGGCGGTCGGTGAGGTACGTGTGAGTGGGGGGGTATCGGAGCTTCAACCGGAACAGTGAAGCTCTACTTCTTCCGGGCGGTCGCCACTCGGCGGCTCCGCCTCTTCGCCACGACCTCCGGGTCCCATGTCCCGGAGAACAAATCCTCGAGGTCGTCCTCGTCCTCGGAATCGAACACGATCTCGACCTCCTCGGGCTCGGAGCCGTCCTCGTCCGCGCCATCCCCGTCGTCGCTGTCACGGTCGCTCGCACCCTTGTCAATCTTGTTCTTGCTCTTGCTCTTGTCCTTGCCCCTGTTCTTGTCCGTCTGCGCTGTCCCCTCACTCACCCCGCCCTCCTCCCCCTCTCCCTCCTCCTCAGAAGAAGAATCATCCCCGCAGTACTCGGCCGAGACGTCCTCCCAGCTGCGGAACGGCACCACGCGCTCGACCTCGAGGATGAACTTGCCGACCTTGTACTTCTGGCTGAGCTCCTTGGCGTCGACGTACTTCCATCCGAGCTTGGCGCTGCACAGCGCGCAGGTGATGTCGGCGACGACGTGCCACCCCGTGACGAGCTGGCGGTTCTCGCACCTGCCGACGCGGACGTTGGCCAGGGTCCCCGGGCCCGCGGCGCCGGAGCTGTTTGTCGTCGTGCTCGTGATGCTTGTCGGGGACGCCGGGGACGACGGCGGCGGAGGGAGGAGGGGCGTGGGCGTGGGCGCGACGAGGTAGGCGCGGCCGTAGCGGCCCGTGAAGCCCTTGCTCACGATCTGCGAGGCGAAGGCGACGTCGCAGGAGCAGGTCGAGCAGCGGAGGGTGTCGGGGTGGGTGCGCGCGAGCTGGGAGGGGCGGCGGCGGCGGCGGTCGGCCGGGAGCTTGGAGGCGATGCCGGATGCTGCTGCTGTTGCGGCGTCCTGGTAGGAGGGCGGGGGCGGGGGGCTGTTGGGCGGGGTCACGGTCTCGTCGGTCGTGGACGAGGTCGGCGAGGAGCTGAGGGAGGGGACCTGGCTCGCGTCCGGGGACGGGCCCGGTGCTGCTGCTGCTGCTGCCGCCGCCGACGAGGAGGACGATGCCCGGCGGCGGCGGAAGGGGAAGGGTATGCTTGGGAGGAGGTAGGTCGGGAATGTGGGACGGGAGACGACAATGTTGGGCGCCATCTCTTTTTTTTTTGGGAGTGTTTTCTTTGTAGGGATTTTCCTTATTTTATTTTATTTTTTGGCGCCTCCCTCCGGAACGGGATCCGGGCTTTCACGGCTGTTTTGTTCGGAGGACTTTCTTTCGCGCTGGGCGGAATTATGGACGTTGGAAGGGGTCGCGACGCAGGGCAGAAACGGTCGAGGGTCCAACCATGATCCTTCTTTTTGTTTCTTGTTTCTTGTGGTATTAATACGATGGATGCTAGTTGGCCCGGGAGCCCGTGAAGCGTGACCTTGGGACGACGGGCTGCGTGCGCCTTGGGGTCCTTTTTGGTCCTGCGCGACCGGAGGGGGTCGGAGTATCTAAGTATGTAAGGTAGGGAGGGAGGGAGGTATAGACGGGTATTGGAGGGGAGAGAAGAAGGGGTGACTTGTGGGCAGAGCAGGTCGTCACGAGACAGAGGGGGAAGACGGACGGACAGACGGGTGGGATGGATGGATGGATGGTTGTATAGAGGGGTCTCAGTTTGGGGTCTCGCGCGCTGGAGGTGTGAGAAAAGGCTCGTCACAGCTGCCTCGTTCAGTCAAAAGTCATCCATGGATGTCTGTTCCCCGGCCGTATTGCAGGCCGCTGCGACGACGACCGGCCCCCCCGCCTTGTTTTGCGGTGAGGTGAGGGAACGTTCCGAGGTCTGGGCGGCAGGTAAAGTCAAGTAGCCTCGCGCTGCGAGTAATGTGAAGGACCAGATGTTGTGGTCGGGTTCGGTTTACTCTGCCATCTTCTGCGGGTGTGAGATGACGGCGAGATCCTGCAGGAGAAAGGCTCGCTGGGCGTCCCCCTCTCTACCTTACCTAGTTCCGCATGTCCAAGACGGATGGATGGTCCATCAACGAAGGGAATCAGGCCGGGACTTGTGACCGCCTCCATCGCCCCCCTCGAACGGGTTGGTAGTACGGACCACCTGCACCCTCGCTCTGTGTGTGACCAACAACAGGTCGCAGTCTAAGACGATCGCCGACCAGCCTCGGAGGTGCGTGCGGGCAGTGACATTGCATCAGCGATCAGCCGTTCGTTGGCTTGGGCAAGGCCAGCGGCAGCTTCGCTCTCCCCCACCCCACCACACCACGAGGTTATCGATAAGGCAAGGCGTCCGATAAGGGTGGGTACCGGCACTGGGCAGTTTGTCGCCTTCTCCGACAGAGCCACTCTGACAAAGATAGAGCGTGTGCCGCTGCTGGAGGTGCATAAAGGCAGTGGGCAACGAGTGGGTAAGAATCACCTCATTCGATGGTTGTCAGATGTGATTGACTGACTGCCCCAACGGGCGGGTGTGCGGCAAACTTTTGAGGGGTCCTCTCCCCCCTCTCCTGCGTGACGGGAAAGAGGGGAAAGAAGAGGGCAGCAAAAAGGTTAAAATGGGCTTCTGGAAAGAGCCATGTTTGTGTGTTTCGCGTGTCTCTGAGGCTCTTTCTTGATGTTGGTTTGCCGGGGCCGAGGATGAGGATTGTCGAAAAGCCAAAACGGCGCTATGCTCAGATGCAGCTTAACTGGCCAGTCAGTCAGTTAGTCAGTCAGCAAAGTCCGCCCAAGTCTGGCCTATCCTGCTCCTCCCTCTTCCCCCGCCCGACGGCTTCGGTCGACCTGATCATCTGGACCCCCCGTCGAGATGCTAGCTGCTGACCGGACACTGATCGCCTGTCCGGACGGGGTGGTCTCCGGTTCGGCTGGCCGCAGATAAGCGCACTCTGGAGACTGAAAGTGATGCGGCAAGGTTGGAGGTTCTTCTGGGACATCCAGGTCAATCAATATGCTGACAATAGGCGTTATCATTAGCAACGAGATCCCCAACGCCCTCGACGGAGGTCAAGAAGGCGTGGGACGGCCGGAGGCGATGACTCGCAATGGCGAATGTGGGGAAGCGGAACGGCTGGGTGGTCAAGTGACGCCGAATGGAAACACGAACCCCCAGAAAACGCAACGTCCATGGCATTGGCGTGGCATCCTGTTCATATCGATCAGTCACCCATTCATTCGCTCAGCCAGTCCTGTTGCACCAACTTGGGGTCCGACCATGCCGGCGCTCCGGCGGGGACTGGTACCAAGCTGCTGCTGCACCCCTTTGCCTTTTGAGTGTTTTGACTAAACCGTACGACGGGACGGTAGACGTCTGTGATAGACAGACACAACGTGAGATCACGCAAGCCAAGCGGGACACCCAAGACACGACCCTGGGTTTCGAAGCCTGGCGAATGGGAACGAAAAAAATAGTTCCAGTCGGCAAAAACCCTAACTGTACCGATGATGTACGGCGGAGGCCCACGGTTATCTGTCATTAATGCGATGATCTGGTCTCCTCACTGCCGAATTACCTCAGCATTCCCGGTCCATCACTCATAGAAACCTGAGGATCGAGGAAGACTCAAGAGGCGCCCAGTGTTGTTTTCTTTCATGTGGGAATGCCCTCGCCGCAGAGGCAAACACACATCTGCATGTAGGTAGAATGTACACCGTCCCCCAAACACTCAAACACTGGGGGGCTCAAACTGGGCTGACCTCGGGCGGTTTGGGGGCTGGGCCGGGCTGGGCTTGGGCATAGCTGGCGGTGCGGTGCAGAGCTCCTGCTGGTCCACGTGCATGTGCCTTCTGCCCGCTGCCAATGCCTCCAGAGTTCGATTGGCACCCCCGTCCGAGCTGCCAAGCGCCGTGCCGGATCCGGATTGGGAGCGTCCAGCCGACAGCTGATTGCCGGCGGCGGTTGATTGACTGAGCTGGACGTCTGCCAATTAGGCAAAACTCGCAATGAAGCTACCGTGGATTCGGAGAGCTCTCGACAGCCAGAAGGGGGGGCTAGCCAAGCACAAGGCGAGAAAGAAAGAGAAAAAGGGTTGACCCATTGATTGGCGTTGACCCCAAGCTCGCATCGAGCATCAAGCAGCCAATGCAATGCAGCCCAGCGGGAAACGTGCTCGACAGTGCGACGTGGACGGCGCGCCGCGGTGGGCTCCTCCGGCCGGTTTCGTAAGCCTGGACCTGGACCGGTCCCGCCGGCGTCTCTCCTCAGGGTTGGTTGACTTGGGTACCTTACCACGAGTAGGTAACGAGAACTGGGGCCCATCTGGAGCTGTCGAACGCTTTAGTAACCAGGTGAATCATAGGGGTCCTCGCGACTTGGAATGCGGCGACGGTCCGGAGCCTCGGACGCCAGACAATGGCAAAGTGTTGCGCAGTGGAATGCCATGCCGTGGAGGTGCATTGCTTCAGGAGGACAGCAGCAGGGGTCCGGCCAGGATGGGGAAGGTGGAGATGCACGGCTGATTATGACTGCCCTGTGTGGTTCGCGCTGGGCCACTGGGGGCGGTTGCTGGCTGCCCTGGTGGTTGCGCCGCGGCGGTGCCCTGGTCGAGGTGCTCCTGCCCCTCTCCGCCACGCTAGACGTTTCCACCGTCTCGGGGTTTTAAAGGTACTCAGGCCTCTCACCCACTGGCCGCCCGTCCTGTTTTTCTCCTGTCCCTCCCACACCGTTCTTCACCGCTGCCAGAAGTACCGCTTCGCTGCTACCGCAACAATCGCCGTCCATCACCGGAGAAAAAAAAAATCTCGACGAAACTCTTCGCTCCTCGATCAAGCAATCGCCGCTCAACAGCCTCACGGCCAAACAATCCAAAACAAACTCATCTCCAATCGACCCAGGTCCTAACGACTCTCGCCTCGCTTTCCCCTCTCAATCGACGAACGGTTCCGTACTCCCGAGAACCGCACCTACCACCACCAATCCCCAACACACCGAGTCAAGAAAACACCACCCCGAAATCAATCGCAATGGCGCCAATGAGACAGCAGAGTAATTACAGTAGTAGTAATTTTGATGGCGAGGCCGTTGTCCGCCAGGCCAATGTCCTTGCCAGCTGCTACATCGTCGACTCCGCCGCGACTCTTCGCGGTCTCCACTACTGCACTACCGGGGCCGCAGGTATGTAACATCCATTCCCATTCCTCCTTTCCGAGCCATCTTCAGCCTCAATCTTCGACATGCCGATCACCTGTCTCTCCCACCCCGCCTCACCCCGCCCCCGCACACTATCGCACCTCCCATTGGCATGCATGCGAACGCTAGCTAACCACCGACTATCAACAGGGGCCGAGTGGTATTCCTGAGGTCCCCTCCTCAGGACTACCATCACCTCCATCAAGCCCCCCCCTCGCGGCCATAACGGCATCCAACGAACTCGCGCTGCTTCCAAAGGCCAGCAGCAGCAAGCGGCGCGACGTTCCCGGCAAGAGGATTAGCCGTCGAGGGGGGGCGGCACTTTCGATCAGGGAAGAATGTGAGAGATTCTTTTGCGAGTCCATGAGGACCGTGTTCCGCGGTGAGAGGAGCACGGCCACGAGTGGCTCCGGCCTGAGTTCGGGTGTTTATTCTATGCTGCAGACTCCGCCGTCCGACGGGGACCTGGCTGTCCGGCCGCACTTTGGCGGGAGGGAGGACGCGCTGGAGACTTCCGGCGCCCCTTCGCCCGCCACCGCGTGGCTGGAGATCTGGGACTTTGCCGGCGGCGCGAGTTTCCGGGCCTTTGTGGCGGACGACGGGACCGAAAAGTCCCTGTTCGCCTTGTTTGACAGGAACGTCATCGGATGTGACCTGAAGCCTGCGTACGTGTCCCCCCTCTGTCTGTATGTCTGACGCTCCATGTCACTAACACCACACAGGCTCATGGCGCTGATGGAGCTGGTTGACGGTCCTCTCGACTGCCAGCACCTCGTCGTCTGCATTGACCGAGGCATCGAGGAGGAGGACGCGAAATCGCTGATGAAGAGCCTGCAGTGGGTGGGCTTCGAGCTGACGACGTTGGACCACTGGGCGCATGATGTGGACGTGACGAGCAACAAGTGGCTGTTCATGGGCATGGAAATCTAGCACATGAACCAGCCACTCTGTGTGTCTTTTGTCTTTTTCATTATTCATGACAGCTAGGCAGTTGGGAGTTTTTGGCTTCTTTCCCCGCTCTTCTTCTCTCTTGATTTTTCCCGCTCTTCTTTCTCTCTTGATTTTTCCCGCCCTTCTCTTCTCATTTTCTTCAAAGCACAGAGTCACCAGCGATAATCGGAACAGAAAAAGGGACTTGATCGCAAAAAAAGCAACGGACGAACAAAATGAGGGATTTCAGTCTCGTGTTTTGGACACTACTTTTTCTGTATCTGGCAAAAAGTTGGGGTTGGCTGGTTTTCTTTCTTTTTTCTACTCGACTTGACTTTTGGAGTTTTCGTTCCCGATAGTGGGGGTTTTTCCTCTTTGTTGGACTGGACTGCCTTTGGATCTACTTTTTCGGGTTTCTCTTCATGATTTTGGGGGAGGAAACAGCACGTTGAAAAAAAAAACACTGGTATGAGGTCATGACACGAAGGTCTTGTTTGGTCATCTATCATCGGCGCACGCGTCAGATTGTCACATGAAAAACATACTCCCAGGCTTGCTTTCCTTCTCTCTTTCCGTAACGTAGCACACAATCCGTCACCACAATTGAACCATACTTTTTGAAAACAAGAAAAATGTCTAAGCGCTTTTTTGTGAACTGTCTTCATATCCTCATCTCACATTCATTCTCCGGTCCTATTTAAGGTATCGAACAAAAACGTGGTTTTTCTTTTTTCTTTTTTATACGTTCTCCTCAAACTGCCTCACCTTGAGCCCCTTCCCGGCGAGGAAGTCCTTGACCTGCTTGACGGTGTACTCGCCGCGGTGGAACATGCCGGCGCCGAGGGCGGCGTCGGTCGTCGTCTTCTCGAACACCTCCTCAAAGTGCATCGGGTGGCCGGCGCCGCTGGAGGCGATGACGGGGATCCTGACGGCGGCCTTGACCTGGGCGATGAGCTCGAGGTCGAAGCCGCTGTTGGTGCCGTCGCGGTCGATGCAGTTGAGGAGGATCTCGCCGGCGCCCATGGCCTCGACGGCGCGGCAGAGCTCGACGACGTCCATGTCGCGCGTCTCGCGGCCGCCCCGGATGGTGCAGGCGTACCAGCAGTACTCCTCGCCCTTGGGGCCCGGGCGGGAGGTGCGGATGATGCTGTGGCGCGTGGCGTCGGGCTTGGGGACGTGGACGCGCTTCGGGTCGACGGAGACGACGACGGCCTGGTTGCCGTAGGCCTTGGAGATCTGCTCGATGGCGGTGTTGCCGAAGAGGCGGCGGCCGGCGCCGTAGTACTCCTCGGCGGCGAGGACGGCGTCGGAGCCGACCGAGACCTTGTCGGCGCCGGACTTGAAGTACATGGTGGCGATCTCGAGGGCCGAGACCTTGGTGCCGTCCGTGTCGACGGTGTCGCGGATGCCGCCGCCGACGGTGAGGGGCACGAAGACGGTCTCGGAGGTGCGGCGGAGGACCTCGAGCATGGGCGCGTCGGCGAGGGGGCAGTCGCGGAAGGAGGTGATGTTGAGGAAGGTGACCTCGTCGGCGCCCTGCTCGTAGTAGCGCCGGGCCATCTCGACGGGCTTGCCGAGGTTGCGGACGTCGCCGCCGTCCGACTTCTCGCGCACGTCGTACTGGTCGCCCTTGGTGACGACGAGGTCGCCCTGGTCGTTGGCGCGCACGTCGAGGCAGGCGATGACGCGGCGGGTGAGGCCGTCCTGGAAGGGGAGGGCCTCGGCGGGAGGGGGCACGGAGACGGCGGAGGCGGAGGCGAGGGAGGCGGCGCCGGAGCCGTCGAGGAAGGCGCGGATGCAGCGCAGGCCGGCGGCGCCCGACTTTTCGGGGTGGAACTGGGTGGCGAAGACGTTGCCGCGGGCGAGGGCGCCGACGAAGGTCTCGTCGCCGTAGGTGCCCGTCGCGACGGTCCAGCCCTGGGCCTCGAGCTCGCCGCGGACGTAGGGGTACTTGTACGAGTGGACGTAGTAGTATTTGGACTCGGGGCGGAGGTCGTAGAGGCTGGCGCCGCCCGTGTTGGCGCTGTTCCAGCCGATGTGGGGGACGGACTTGGCCGAGGCTTCGAAGCGGTCGAGGCGGCCCTTTGCGACGCCGAGGCCGGGGACGTCGGGGTCCTCGAGGGAGCCCTCGAAGAGGGCCTGCAGGCCGACGCAGATGCCCATGAAGGGCTTGCCCGCGGCGATGTGGGCCGAGACGGCGGGGAGGAAGCCGGCCTGGGCGAGCTGGGAGAGGCAGTGGCCGAAGTGGCCGACGCCGGGGAGGATCAGTTTCTGCGCGGGGCCATTGGGTTAGCTTTGGTGTGTGCTGGAGGAGTGTTTGGAGGGATGTACATCTGCCGAGGGGACATCTTCGGGTTTCCTGATCCATTCGACCTCGTAGCCGACCTTTTCGATGGCGTTGACCAAGCTGCGAACGTTGCCCGCGACGTAGTCCAGCAGGTGGACTTTCGGCATGGTGGGCGGCTACTTGGGGGTGTTGAGAGGCGTTGGGTCGAGGCTTGGAGGGAATGCAGATCGGGGTTCGGGAACGAATGGAATGCGCCGTTATATCGTCGTCGCGTCGTCGATTATGAGTCAAAGGTGGGATGGCCTGTCGCCGGTCCCTCGGAGGGCGTCCAGGGAAATTTACTTGCGATAGCGGGGCAGAGGGGTTGTTTCTCAGTCACCGTGGTTAGGTTGCCCCGCATGGCGGGACCCTTGCCCAGTAGGTTTACTGTGAGTGCGGTGGTAATCTCCCGCCTGCCGAATGGAACAGCAGCGGCAGCTGGCTGGAAAGGGAAATCTGCTTCTTCAGTCTGATCTTGGAGCTGCCAAATTTTTTCGACGTCGCATCTACACACGTCGAGTCTCGCAAAAAGGTCAGGCTGGCCCAACCAATGCATTGAATAGCTTTTTCCACGAACTGGGCGGATTGCGCCTCGCTTTCTTCACGGCCTAGCGAATAATCAAATGCAGCACGCATTCCATCCCACGACCGGAGTCCTCTTCCACACATCAGTACGGTAACATGACGAGCAACGCGCCGACCGCCTCCGTGGCGCCGGTGATGGCGGCCACGGCGCCCGCGGACCAGCCGCCGCCGCCGGCGCCCAGCAAGGTCGACGACGGCGATGACTCGGAGTGGGAGTACGAGTACTCGACCGCCGAGACCGAGGTACGATCCCGCCGCGGCGAACAGAACCGCGCCCGCTGACCTCCCGCATCCAGACATACTACCTCACCGTCGACCTCTCCATCCCCCAGCTCCTACGCCGAAGACGTAACGCGCCGGTGTCCGGGCGAGGCGGGTACCACTACAAACACTGGGCGGGTCCGCACAAGAAGCCCGACGAGCCGAAGCACCACCGCATCCTCTCGGACGACGAGAACGACGACGAGCCCGAGCCCGCGCCCGAGCTCGAGGACGACGCGGAGCCCGAACCGGGCCAGATGGACCCGAACGCGGACAAGAACGCGGACAACGCCGACGCCGAGAGCGAGTCGGACCCGGCGGCGGACATACAGATCCTCGACCTGCACTCGGACAGGCCCATATTCGCTTACAAGGGCAAGGTGTTCGAGGGCCAGTGGGCGCGGAACCTGGGCACGGAGGTCATCTTCGCGGAGCACGACGACGCCGACCCGCTGCCGGCGCTGCGGCACCTGCCCGGCGGCGTGGACATGCTCGCGGCGAGCTGGTCGCGGATCAACACGACGGAGCGGCGGCTGCAGCCCAAGCACGAGACGGAGGCCAAGGACGACCCGCTAAAGGAGATTCGCCGGCAGCACGGCATTCACATCCCGATCACGGCTGACAAGACGGGCGAGCGCAAGCGGCAGACGCGGTTCTTGGAGAACCTGATGGCGATCAAGAAGAAGCGCGGCGAGACGGACGAGGTCACCGTCTACGCGCACGCGGCGCCGAGACACATCAACGAGGGCGCGACGGGGCGGAGGAAGAGGCGGCAGCCGCTGCCCGAGGGGAGACCCAAGAAGCGTCGGGGCCGAGGGGGCGGCGCCCGCGGACGTGGAGGGGCCTCGTCGGTGATGGAGGCCGCGCTGGAGGACAGCGCGGACGCGAGCACTGCGCAGGACGGGACGCTGTCGACGCCTACGCCGGCTACGTGGGGGGAGCTCGGGGGGCCAGCTGGCGCCGCTGCGGCGGCGGACAAGGATGTGGTCATGGACGAGGATGACGAGTCGAGCGACTCTGAAGATTACGAGGACGTATAGTCGCAGGGGGGGTTCTCAGGATGGGAATCTTTTTTCCACGGGCGGCGCTTGGCCCGAGTCCTGATCGGATCATGCAGAGTTTCTCGGGACCGATGCCCCGCGACAAGTGATTTCGCGGTTCGAATGCGATGACTGGCCAAAGTGCCAATTTCGAAAAATAGTCAAATTGGGGGAGGCTCCCTTGCAGCGCGGGGTGCGACAACAGCCTCGGATGGAACGGTGAAACGCGTTGACGGAAGTTCGTTCGAGAGGGGCTCGAGTTCTCTCGCGGGCGACGGGCATACCCTGGGTCGGGCACATGAGCGTGTGCGTTTTGGGAGGGGGAAAGAGACATTGCGTGGATGCATGATTTGGTCAGGATTGGAGCCGACAAAGTCAGTCGGGGGAGTCGAACATCAGACGCTCCGCCGACAATGCCCCCCGGCGGCGACGACGAACTGTGATCATCCAAAATTCCTGCGACGTGGGCTGTTTTTTTTTCTCCCCACGCATCCAACAGACAAACCTTTGGTGCCAGGATGGTGGGGTTGTGGTTTGTATGGCGGTGAGCCTCTCCGAATAGCATCGGAGTGACGAAAATGAGTTTAGGAACGGCAAGAGAAAGAGGAAAAAAAGGCCTCGGGCCCCTCTTTACGGAGGAGGTCCATAATGGCAATTGCACTTAAGGCCAGAAGGGAAGAAAAAGGACCGAGATTCAAAAGTCCGCAAAGAGCCTCGCTCAAGAGTCCCATGTCCACAAGAAAAAGGCCCATCATCCCGGGCATGTCACCCAGCCCGCCCGCCAGCTCACATGCAGCAAATCTGTTTCTCGTTGGTGATAATGCCGCTCGTGATGCGATGTTCCGCAGGGGGGGGGGGGGGGGGCAGAAGATCGGTGTATCCCCCTCCCCCCCTTGCTGCAGATACATAATGACCAGCCGCCACCCGACCACGGCTGCTGCTGCAGACACTTTAAAAGTACCTCCTGGACGAAGAAGCGGTGGAGAAGGACATCTCGAAGAAGAAGGCGTGGAAGGTGCACAGGAGGCAGCGTCGCAGTCCGCGGCCCCGCCAAGGACGTCGAGACCGAACTGGGCCGGTCCCTCTGTAGGGCGCAACTGAGGTGCCATTACCATCCATCGCCCCCTCGTGGGAGTTCTGCAGGGATCTGACTGGTGCCCCCGCCGATCTAAACCCTTCCTTTTCGTGCCTGCCCGGTTTTCCTTTTTGTTCTGCTTGTGGTCGCACTTTGTGTTCCCTCGGCATTAGGAGGGCAGAGGTAGATGTACATCGGCGACTTTTTTTTTGTGTTGGGAGGCTGTTTCATGGGTGACTGCCCACGGGAGCTTCGGAAGATTGGAAGGTCCTTTTCCGATGATGTTTAATGATGGCTTTTCAACGTGTTTTTGACAAAACAACTATTAACTGAGAAGAGCTGACGGTCGATAATACTGCTTGACCAAGTAGTGATGCTGTCCTATTGCAACCTCGAAGATTCCCGCCGGGCCCGGGTCTGATGTTGAGAGCCGTCGCCGTTGGCGTTCATGGCCGGGACCGACGAGCCTCCATCAAAAAAAGACACCGCTGGAGGAGCGCCGGCCGTGCAGACTTGGTCAAAGAGGCACGGGTTTCCATGTCACCTATTGTGTGACGGGACTGTTGCGTTTGCTGTCACGACGGGCCGCGAATCGCCGCCAACCTCCGTCGTCCTTCCCAATAGCCATAAAACACGTTGGCGAGCAATTTCAGTCCCAGGTATTTACTTGTCTCTCACAATTCCATGTTCGGTTTCCGTTCTGTATGGCTTCAATAAATACAGCAGGTAGGTAGACACGAACAGAAGTGAGTGACTTGTTTAGTTAGGTAGGGCTGCTGAGAACGTGTGTACCTGTACTTGTGCCCCGCCTTGTACCTTACCTAAGATGCCGGCCAGATCCCCATCGACCCGCTTTAGGTTAGCGCGAGAAACAGACGTGAGTGGTGGCGGCTACAATGCCCGAGCCTGACCGGGGTGGGCGCCCACCCGCACCCGCACCCTCCGTTGCAGCGTCCCTGGTGCCTGCTGCCGCTGCCGCTGCCGCTGCCGCCCTGCCGTTGTCGCTGTCGCTGTCGCCGCGCCCAGCGTCAGCGTCGCCCGCATGCGCATCCATCCATCCATCCATCCCTTCCCAGCTGTCCAGTCCCATCCATTCCCGTCCCAAACCAGCCCGAAGCTTGCTGCTCCCTCCTCTCACAAACTTTCCTTGAACAACAACACAAAACACCGTCCACGGGGCCTCAGCGTCCACCTGGCCATGCGCCGTCTCCGCTCGCTCCCCCTTCCTCATCTCTCGTCAACATCGCTGTAGCCAACACCACTTCACCTCAACACGCTGCGAGTTGTGATGCCGTGCGAGACCCCGCTGTCCTTCGCAAGACGTGCCGGCATCCCGAGACCCCTCCGAACCATCACTCAGCCTCCGTAACCGCCTCTGGAGGTCCCAAAGAGCTTACCAACACACCCCAAGAAAACCGACGCTGTCGCCGCGGCCAGTTCGACCTCGACTCCTACAGTCCTTTCCTGCAACAACCTCTCCCAACTTGCGAACAGGCCTGGAGCCGACTCTGCCACCTTCCCCATGTACTACCTACGCCGCATCACCGTCTTCCTCGCCGTGCTGGTCTCCATCTCCTTCCTGGCATGGTTCCTGCCCCGCTACCTTAACCCCAGCCCGCCCGATCCGGCCAAGCAGCGCGAGGACAAGAGATGGATTAGTAGCAGCCCCTACTGGCTCGACCGCCAGGCCTGCCGCTGGCTGAGTCTTTGCGGCGTTCACCACCTCTCCTGGGACCCCGCCGCTCTGTTCCCCTTCAAGAACGACACCGACGGCGACGGCGACGGCGACCTGCGTCTCGAGCTTCGGTCGTTGTACAACGACGAGGGCCAGCACAATGGCTGGGAGTCGGCCCCCATGAAGACCACGCCGCCAGTCAACAAGTCGGAGGCGAAGACGCTGAAGGAGATTCCCGACTACGTTCTCAAGTATGCGCCGCTGGTCCATCTCTACTCGGGCGAGAACTTTTGGCCCGCCGACATTGCGGAGCACATCCAACACATGACGCCCTACCTCGAGAGGGAGGCTCTGAACCGCTCCCTTCTGCTTTCCGACCTACACCGGCTCAACAAGGAGGACGGTATGGTCTACCTCACGAGTGACGACGACGTCGAGCAGAGACCCGAGTGGCTGCACAGCCACGTCGGCATCCCTGAGCCCTGGAACGAGGACGAAGACGACGGCGGGGGCGATGGCAACGACGACGAGACCGACGGTCGCCCGACCGAAGACCCTGATCGCATGCGGTATCCTACGGAAGGTACGACGTGGTTCGATGTCTCTCGCGACCATCCTGTTTACCGCATCTCGGACCCTCGTCGCTTGGCTCCACAATTCGCACCTCCATCCGCTCGCGCCGGCAGCTTTCACCTCCGCCGCCGAGACCAGAAGCCGATTCCCGATACGCCAACCCACAAGCCTAATCAGGAAGGCTACTCAAAGGCCCCCGCCATTCTCGTCCTCGTCGACAAGGGTTCGGGCATTGTCGACGCTTTCTGGTTCTTCTTCTACTCGTACAACCTTGGTCAGACGGTCTTGACCATTCGCTTTGGTAATCACGTCGGCGATTGGGAGCACTGCATGATGCGGTTCGAAAACGGCGTGCCTCGTGGCATCTTCTTTTCCGAACACGAAGGCGGTCAGGCTTACACGTATCATGCCGTGGAGAAGCGAGGTGACCGCCCGGTAATTTACTCGGCTGTTGGATCGCACGCCATGTACGCACAAGCGGGCGACCATCCCTACGTCTTACCATTCAAAATGCTCAAGGACGTCACCGACAAAGGCCCGCTCTGGGATCCCGCGAAGAACGCATACACCTACTGGTACGATTACGCCCAGGACTTGGACGAGGATCTCGACCTCGATCTCGACGATGAGGTGGACGTTGCAAGCGGACACCGCAAAGAGAACCCCACCAGTCTCGTGCCGACGGCAGAGAATCCCGATGCGCCGACCTCCTGGTTCCACTACGCCGGTCCATGGGGTGACAAGCTCTACAGCTTGGCTGACATACGCCAGTGGCGTCTGTTTGCTCAATATCATTACGTCTCTGGTCCCCTAGGACCCAAGTTCAAGCGTCTCGACCGCGAGAAGCTCTGCATCACCAATCGGTGCCGCATCCTCAACAACCTGAAGCCAGGACAGACCTGGTACGGGTAGATGAGCACCGCTCTTTTTCTTAACAGTCATCGGTATCAACGGAGAATAATGGGCAAGAGTAGAAAGATTCCTCAGTGGAATGTGCTTACGCTCTTTACGACAACCGGCCTTCTTAGAGGTTCGCACAGACAGACACGTTCGTTTATGATTGCATGTAGATAAAGTTCATCAAGGCGCTGCCTTTGGGCGCGCCTGGGTTAGGAGTTTTGCGGTACCTTGGTGTTTTTTGGACTTGACCTGGGCTTGATACCCCATGACGAATAATCAATAGACCAATCTTCAAATCATCACACTGTCCGTCTGCACCAAACAAACTGACTGGTATTGATGTCCCGATCGACATTCTCTGTGAATTTAATGGGCTGATCTAGGCTTTGGCAAAAGTGAAAGCGACGACTTCTCCATGTCGAACTTCATGAGTAAGGTACACATAGATCTGTAGACAACAAGACGTAGCAAGCCTAAACTCCAGCAATTGATTCATACCTAAAGGCAGGTCCAATTCAATGGGTGTGATTGGCGTCCTGTTACTACAGTGTTGCTTCCCCCGTCCTGCCTGCTGTGGTTGTGACCCCTGTCACTATCACTGTGGAGGCGGAGTAGTCACTTGGACACATAATTCTTCTGCACTTCGCTTCCATCAAGCTCCCTTGCGACAAAAAGCAAGCTGTGAAATCGTCATGTCGTACTTGACTGTATGTCAGCCAACAACGCGGGAGCAGCACATCCCCCCCAAGCCGATAAGCGATGATGCATAATAAATACCATCCCTTCCGCAGTCTTTCTCTTATCACATCATCGATTATTTGTGTCGCCCGCCCCTCTCCTCCTCGGATCAGAAAGCACCAATGGAAACCGTCAAGGACTACCAGTACACTCGCCTACCGCCGGGGAAATGGACCCGAGTCATTCGTCTCCTGCCCTCGCGGCATTTCAGCAGCCCGATCAGAATCAAGCTGGACGTCATCTCGCTCGAAGACCGTCCCCGTTACGAGGCCTTGTCGTACGCGTGGGAGGGCCAGACACCCGACCAAGAAGTCGACTGCGGGGGGCAGCGTTTGCTGGTCACGCAGACCTGTCTCCAAGCCCTGCGCCGGCTGAGACGTGAGTTCGGCCGGCGGACGCTCTGGATCGACGGCGTCTGCATCGACCAACGCTCCGTTGAAGAGAAGAACCATCAAGTGGCCATCATGGGCATGATTTACAGCAAGGCTCGGCAGGTCATTGTCTGGCTTGGGGAAGGCCGCGATGGGGTCGACTTGCTGTTCCGCCTCTTGTGGCGCCATCACTGGTTGCACAGAGTCTATTTCAAGCTGGGTTGGCATAGCATTCTGTCTGTTTACACTTCGCATCAATTGTCCATCAGTCCGCGTCTTTCAGGTACAGTTATTTGAACTTGCAAGCAAATCTGTTTTTGTCTCTGACTCTTCCCCCCAAAGCTCAAAATCTGCATTTCTCACAGTTCAGTGACTCCGTGCCGTGGTTTTCACGTCTCTGGACCATACAAGAAACGGAACTGGCTTCCAGCGTCGTTGTCATGCATGGCGGCAAGACGATGGATTATCGTCAGTTCTCCGATGCCTTGGCGTGGGCTTCACCCGTCATGAACCGCAATCACGCGACGTATAAATGGAAGGAGACGGAGCTTATAGCGCTTCGGCGGCCATGGCCCGCTGCAGGTGATCTGCTGAGTGATAAAGAGAAGTTGGATCGCGTCCGCCGAACAGTGTTTGGCAAAGCATCGCTACCCCACGACAAGATTTATGCAATATACGGCCTGCTCCAAAGGGGGTTGGAAGAAGACGTGCTAACCCGCCCCGGACTACGCATCGGACTTTGACGCGTTGTATTGGAAAACTTGCGTTCTCCTCATGTCGAGAAGCAGCAGTCTAGAGCTCATTGAGGACGTCAGCAGCCGTAAAAAGCCCCCCGGCATTCCGTCGTGGGTGGCCGACTTCAGTCGCCCGACAGACGGATTCAACAGCGTCACGGCGAGCAACGACTCCCCCATGGGATTCGATTATCTCAGCGCGGAATTTTCATTCTTCGACCGCTACACTAAAATCGCGACACGTGCGCGTATACTGAACTCGGTAACCGGCACTCTCGATGATGCAGGTCTTGACAAGTTATTCGACAGTTGCGCGACCGACGAGGAACGAGCCTCTGCGACACTCTCTGCTGCGGAGTGCTGCCGACGATGGCTCCGAGCTGCCTCGGATCTGGGCGACTCCCGGCCCCGAGAAGGCTCCTCGGTTCCAATCTACAGCATAATGTTTCGAGTAGAGTATCTTTCATTTGATGATATCGTGGAGAGCAGGTCAGAGAGACTTCGCATGGTCAAACTGATCACCAACGCCGACGAGTCGGCGTTTGACACCGCCGCATTCCGAGAGCATCTGAAAGGGTCGGGCAGGACCGCCGACCTGGTCAAGGTCACGTCCAACGGCAGCACTGCAGTGGACCTCGAGAGGCTCTTGTCATGGAACAGGGCGTCGGGGACCGAAGCGGCTGATTCTCAGCCAGACGAAGGTGTTTGGAGTCAATTTCTAAAGTTTTGGAACTGCTGCGCCCGTTCGGCTCTCTTCTGGACCGGGGATGGTCTGATCGGAATCTCGCTGGTGTCGAGACGGGTCGGAGACGTCGTGGCAGTAATTCCGGGGCTTCGCTTGCCGATGCTGCTGAGGAGGTCGTCGTCGCATGGTAACTACAAGGTGATCAGCCCGGCGTTTGTGCCCAAGGAGTGCATTAGTCCCAGATTGAAGGAAGCCGAAGACCAGAGGATTGTGCTAGAGTAGAACATTCGCGTGACTCCAAGTGGGAATAGGTTGACATGAAATCAAGAAAATACAATCTCAAATCCACAGGCTTATGAAACTACATGTTATCCCAATGCATTGTGGCCGCTGTGCTTGTTTGATGCGCTTGGAATTCACTGCTTTCCAAGGCACCACCTTGGTCATTACTGGTGGTATCCAAACAAGCGACAAAGTCTCCAAACCCCTCCAGGATGAGTGAGGATGTCAGTTTCAAACATGTGGTTTTTTCCCAGTCTAGCTCTTTTGACAGAGATCAGGACTACTTGGGACTTTTACAGGACGGCTTGTACTGGTAGGTAGTTTACAACTATGTCAACATCCGGTTTTATGTTGACTATCTGATCTCAAAGACCGCTGCCTCTTCACTGTGTCTTCTTTGGTTTCGTTGATCTCCGGACGTCATGGCCGAGTCTAACACATGGTCCAGACCATCTCACAAAAACGACAACACTAGAACAAACATGAGTTTGAGGGGTGGTTTTCAGTGAGCCTTGCGGTCTTTATCCTTCGAACCATTCCCGCCATCAACGTTGTCCGAAATCTCCACGCCATGCACAACGTCTGCGTTACCATGCTCCAGCTTGTCTTCAGCCCGCGCGTGCGCCGCGCCAAAGAGAACATCCGTTTCCTCCAGGCTCATGCCCTTGGTTTCCTTCATGAAGAAGAAGGTGAAGATGCTCATGGCGAAGCAGAAGACGGCAAAGATCATGAAGGTCTTCCATCCAACGCCGTGTATGATCTCTGGGGTGACGCGAGTGACGACGAAGTTGAACAACCATTGCGTAGCAGCTGATCCGTGGTTAGCGAGCCATACGCAGGATTATGTCCGTTTTGTGGAGCGTTCTCACCAGCAAAAGCAACGCCGTATGATCTGAGGTGGGTTGGAAAGATTTCTCCGGCATAGATCCACGGGCTGTGAGTTGATTAGCGTCTGTCCGTAAAGCAATGTTGGAAACTTTGGCACTCACCCGGGACCCCATGATCCAGTGTAGGCAATGACGTAGAGATAGATGAGTACACACATCGCGATCGAGGCGGAAGATACGCCACCCCCAGCCGCCGGAGGATGAGTGGCAAGGACTGCGGCCAAAATGAACATCATCACGGACCTGAGTAAGGTTAGCTTTTGAGGTTGTCATGTCACACCTTCCCACTTACATCCACATTCCGCCCAAGGTGTGGGCCCAGCGTCTCCCAATCTTGTCGATAACGAACAGAAGAGAGATAGCCGTGAAGATCAGCTTCACGATGCCCTAGACACCGGTAGCGAACAGAGAAGCATCCGCACCGGACAAGCCCACAGTCTGAAAGATCTGCGGCGCGTAGTACCCAATGCTGTTGGTGCCGGTGAGCTGCTGGCAGAGCATGAGGGCGAATATCAGGGCAAAGCGGTTGCGGATACCAGGCTTCAGGCACTCTATCCAGGTCGACCGCCCCGAAGTCTCCATCTCGCTTGCGCACGACGACGTGATCTCGCCGAACTCCCGCACAACTTCGGGGGATTCCGTCGTCTGGTTGCGCATGCAAGCCAGTGAAGAGAGAGCCTGCTCGTTGCGTCCGTTCTTCGCCAGCCACAGCGGCGACTCCTTGAGGGGGATCAATCCGATGAGGAGCAGCCCGGCGGGGATCAACTGCACGCCGAGCGGAATTCTCCACTGCTTGCTCGACGACGGCATGCTCAGCTCGACGCCGTAGTTGAGCCAGTACGCGATCGTGCTCCCGAGGACCAGGAACTCCTGGAACAGGCCGGTGACCCGGCCTCTGACCTCGGGCGGCGCCATCTCGGCGACGAAGACGGGGGTGATGGAGCTCATCCCGCCGACGCCGAGGCCGGCGATGACTCGGCCCGCGTAGAGGTAGGAGAGCTGTTTCGGGGTGCCGACCTGCAGAGCCGCGCCGAGGATGAAGACGACGGAGTACGCCATGGCTCGTTGGCGAAGGCCGCCGATATGGCTCCGAAGAAGCAGCCGGCCGTCAGGAGCTAGACGACGTTGGAGGAGACCTCGGCGACCTTTTGATCGGCGAAGCCCGAGGAGCCGAGGGGGAGGCCGAAGTCTCTCTTGAAGCTGGTAAGTGGGAGGCGGCTGCCGATAACACGGACATCGTATCCTGCACTCTTGGTTAATAGGGAGGTGGTTCAAGTGCAACCGTCTCACCCAACTGTTCACCTCGCTCTGGCTGCTTAATTGCCTCCTTGGGGGATGTTTGTGGATTTGCTGCTCACGCGGGGATCACTTGCCGTGGGGATCGCATGAGGATGATGAGTAGAAAACAGAAAATACATCCTTGGGGGCCGAGTATTAATAGACTTACAGCCCAGCTTCCCCATTTCCTAAATTTCCCCCGTCCTTTCATTCCTAGGAATAAGACTGACTCCTGTGACCTGAATCCCGGGAATAAGAGCCCCTGTCCGAGACATTCCGGGGAACGGGAGTCCCCTACCCTTCCAATTCCCAGGAACATGGGTCCCTTGTCCATTTTGCTCCTGGGAATGGGAGTTCTTGGAATAAAAGGTACCTACGGCTTCTGTAAACTGAATCCTGGAATAACCCCCAGTGTACCGAAATCCCAATGACAGATAAGAGTTGCGCTGGTCGTTCAGAATACAGACGGCATAGCAAGTATATAGATAATAACCCAGGATCATATAGATCTCTCGGAAACAGGAAAACTAGAGAAAGTCAAGTGAAGGTAAGGAAGGACAGACGAGCGATACAATGATCAGATCATCGGCTACGACGATTAGAAAATCAGCAGCAATGAGTAGATTGTCAGTATGATCTTTTTAGAATAATAATAATTACAATACGTGTAACTAACAAGGTAATCTATAGTCTTCTTGATACTCTACATATAATAAACAGAATAAGATATGTAAAACCATGGTTGTTAAAACGTTCATAGCTAATCAAAGAGACATGATATTTCATCAATTTGCGGAGAGAAAGGCTCAGCTGCGCTAAAGATCCTGAGTTATTTAACCGCTTACTCGTTGTCGTCAGCTTTCTCATCGGGGAAACGCAACGCGCATTCCTCCCTGTACTCCCTAAGCTGTGCCATCTTTTCCTCCACGGCGGCGTCCATCCCGGCGCGCACGTCCGGGTCGAGCATCTCAGCCGCGTCGCCCTCGGCGTGCAGCACCCTCCAGTAGATGTTGTCAACGTCGTAGCTCTTCCGGGATGCGAAATTGAACCAGAACCGGCCCGTCACCCACGAGGCGCGCATTCGGGCCGAGAGCGGCCGCCGGTCGTCTCCGTCTGCGTCTCCACGGGCGTCCCGGCCCTCCTCTGCCTCGACCGTCTCGAGCATCCGTAGAAACTGTTCCATCCGGGGTTCGTAGAGGTCGCGGAACTCCTGCACGGCGTCGCGGTCAACCCAGCTGCCCGGGTCGGTCAGCAGCAGCCACCAGGGCGGGTCGTGCGAGAACTGGGCGGGCATGGCGTTGGTGAACTCCCAGTCGAGTACGGCCGTGATCTGCATGGTGTCGGGGTCCACGAGTATGTTGGCCGGCCGGAAGTCGTCGCAGAACGGGGCGAAGGGGCCGGCGTCGTCTTCGGCGCTGCAGTAGGAGTCGACGAGCTGTAGGTAGCGGTGGCGGGCGATGTAGCGTGCGCGGGCGACCTCGGGGGTGAAGGCTAGATTCCGCTGCGTGCGTAGGTGAACCAGGTGCTCGTGAGCCACGCTCTTGAAGAAGTCGCTGGCGCAGGCGAAGCTCGTTGTTGGAAAGCTGTCTGTTGGGTAGCCTGCGCACGTGGCCAATTCGTTCATGTTGTACGTCAGGGGTCTCTTGGAAGAGGACCACGCATCCTCCTCCTCCCCAGGCTCTCCAGGCTCTTTCGAAATAGCGCCAATACATTTAAACTTGAGTCTAGATAGTTGGAGCAAGTACCCGGCGACTTGCCGGTAGAACTTGTCCAGAACGGAACTATCCAGGTCCGGGTTCAAGATCAGTTCTTGCTGATCATCGACGGTAGGCTTTTGGAGAATCCTCGAGGCCAAGGTGCCCTCGACAAAGTCCATAATGATAAAGGGGCCGAGTTGCCGGGGACTCTCGTGAGTCAAGCCCCAAGCATGCACAAAGGGAACCGGAATTGTGGTGTTGTGGCGTATGAAATCGATGGCGTGTACTTCATTGATGAGCTTCTCCTCCAAGAAACCTGTCGAGATGTGACCGGGTTTCGGGAAACGGATGATAGCGTCCGGCCCATCATCTTCAAACCTGATTCGGAAGCCCAGGTTGAAGGAGCCTTTGAGGTAACCGACGATCTCGGTGGCTCGCCCCTTTCCTCGGCGGTCGGCGACAAATCGTGCTATGTCGATCTTGGCATCGAGAGCTTTTCGGATCCAAGTGCGTGCTTGATCGTCGCTGTTGGTGTCTTGGATAGTATCAAAGCAAGTGCGCAGACAAAGTGTATCACACATATTGTCACGAGTATAGAGCCTGTCTTGCTATGAAGATAGAAAGTCGCGTTGTTTGCAGAGGAGAGCAAGAGTCTGTAAAGCGGTAGCTGAGACTCTCATGTTTGTGCAGGGGCGTGTTAGGGAGGAGTTGTAACTAATGAAAGCCCCTTTATTGTACCGCGCTATATGCCGTTCATGTACGCCGCTAAGCCGTTTTGGGCACACGGAGTGCTCTTATACCCTGTACTGTATACATGGATTCTAGGCTAAATTCCGCTCATCAAATATGCTGCCCTCATTTCGTGAACTTCGTCAAGTCGGGGGATCTTGCTCTGCCAGTACTATCAAAGAATGGATGAATGGAGGCAGCAGCAGGCGAAGCATCTTCTACCAGACCTCTCCCCCAGTTGAAGAACCCCGGGTATCTGTAAATACGATATTATCAGCACTACGTCCTCCCGAAAGCAAGGAGGCAGGCGGCCACGCACTAGCTCATGAACTGTGTCTCTGGGATTAATTGTTCACGTCAACGACGACGAGTAGACGGGCTGCTTTTACTAGGGTTAGCGCATACGGGGTAGCTCTAGCTGGGAACGGAGCGTTAAGATGAGAAGGGGAAGGTGTTGAAGTAGTGTTAGTAGTAAGTGTGGGCGGTTAATTCTTTATTCTACCTATTTATCTTAGCTAATAACTTCCGTGCCGTTCAAGAACTTCACTCATGACTTGTTGCCCGGCTTATATACAATTCGTGAATCCCATTCCAACTTTCGAAGAAGCCCGTAGAGAGCCCAAACATTATCCTCGTCAAGCTCAAGATTGCTCTGAAGCCTGATGCGCTCATCCATGCCAAACTCTCGCTTGTCCCGTACTTCCCAGATCAAGAAGCTGTATGGGAGGAAACTGGCATGCTCAAAGTCAATGATAATCATCCTGCTGGACGGGTCATTCACGTTCTCCAAGAGGAAATTGTCAAAGTTGAGATCGCAGTAACACAATTTTAAGCCCTCGTGAACCAGCTTGCTTAGCGGAATATCTGGCCATCCCTGTGTACAGTATCATCAGTCAACGGCTCCATTGACGGCGAGATAGACGCACCTGTGTAACCGTCTCGTTGATGAACGTCTCGAGGTCTTCCAAGTCGGCGAATTCCCTGGGCGCTTCGGAGTCGTCTTGTCCAAATGCCCAATGCATAATAAAGCCACCACCAACAGGTCCAGGGCCGGTATCCGCAGGCTTCGGAATAGAGAGAAGAAAACAGATTGCATCTGCAACAAGACCTTTGAAAAAATCAATCTTGTCTCGGGGAGAACTTTCAGGCGTGTTTTGTGATTGCTGGTGCTCGTCTCCGCGGTCTTCGTCTTCGCTTTCTTCGCCTCCGCGTTCCTCTCTGTGCTTCTCCTCAGGCGAATTTGAGAGAAAATCACTGGGAGGATTCTCATCGTTCTCTTCCTTGTCTATATGCTCATGCATCTCCCAGTGACTGTCCTCGTGCGCATCATGCCGCCCTGCTTGCTCTTCCTGCTTGTCTTCCTGCTTGTCTTCCTGCTTGTCTTCCTGCTTGTCTTCCTGCTGCGTCTTGTGGTCCGATACAGAATCTTTGAGTTTGAGGTCCTTCAGAATTTGGCTCACAGGTGTGCCGGTGACATACTCCATTACGATAATGCCGCAAGAGCGCCGGGAACTCTTCGTCATCAGGTAAGGTGTCACATCCAGTTCAGTCTCGATAAAGTCGAAAACTCTCGGGACGTAGTATCGTTGCTGTATCTGTTCGCTCATCTTTGATAACTCCTCATGCACATAATACTGGGTGTTGGCTTCGCATCTCAGGTTCCAGTAAGCGTGGCCGTATTTGACCCAGACGAAGACGTCGTCCGGCTGATCCTTCGGGGAGAAGCGGAAACCTCGAATGTTGTGGTAGTAGTATGGCCTCTGTGCGCATTCGGCCATGTTTTTCGCGGTGGCTGCAATGACCTCGTCGCGGTCGGGCTTCCAGTCAGGATCGATGGCCATTTCTTTTGGCGGTGTAACGCAGGTAACGTGATGTTGGTTGGAAAATGGAGGCGTCGGTCTGGGGAGAAGAATATCTTGGGATAGAGAGAGGTGCGGTGGACACACGGTGCTCACAAATGTGGATGCTGTTGGTCACTTTAGCGCCGACCAAGTAAGCGCCCATCGGCAATGGGGCGGGCGTCGCGGTTCGAGAACCAATAACCGGGGAGAAAGTCATGCGAGTACCGGAAGATGGGTGTTTATACAAACTGCCGGGGTATCATTTTGGGCTATTCAAAGATCTTTCTTTACAAGGATGTTCCGCGGCAGAATTGCTCGGCTGTTACCATTGACCCTATGTGCATTGTAAAGGTGCGAGAAAGTTTGGCCAGCCCAGTAGCCATAGGCGCTCTCATTAGCCGTTCCCGTCAAGCTGTGGCTCTTTCTAGATAGGTAGTTATCACAAATGCGAGACTGAGGAAGCGATCGGTCTTGGCGTTGTTTGCCGTGGTCTCTTGAAACGTCAACTTGGAATGGCCTCACCAACATTACTGTTGGAACCGGGGCATGCTATCTCGTACGATCAAAGTCTGGCGTCTAATTTGGGACATCCAACTCAGTCAACAGCGTGAGAGCATCAATTTTAATATGCCAATGAATATAAAAGATTGCTGGGGGCTGGCCCGGCCTCAATACGGCACGGGTTGAACACCATGCAAGCATGCAGTCCATTGCTTCGGAGCACACGTAATGGGAACTTGAGCATGTATGTGTAGATAGGAAATAATAAACAACAGGTTGGACGAAGCAGATTGATACTGATGTGTGCTGTGCCGCTCGTTCCATGGCTGAATTGAGGTCCTTCGGAGCCCGGCCGGATCCTCCGGTGCCAAGCCCGGTGATTGGGTACCCACTTCGGCGGATACCGGACGAAACTTCGTCAACATCTCGACCGCCCGCCGAGATCAGCCACGGCGTACCTTAGCTAGGTAATTCATGTCTCTAAGCGACGAGAATAACGTCAAAAAAACACTAGTATTAATTTCTATTCAAAAGTGAACACCCCTAAACCACGACTCTCACCTCGCCCCCTCCTCCTCATCATCCCCCTCCAACCAAATCTCATGCCCATCCCCCTCCCAAACCGCCCAGCTCGCCAACACCCCGAGCCCAGCAACCCCCGCCAACCCCCACCAAACGGCGCCCACGACGCCGCCCGCCAGCCCCCGACCGTACAACCACCCGCCCAGCACGGGCCCGACCGTCCTCGCGGCGCTGCTCACGCTCTGGCCCAGCCCGTGGATCGTGCCCAGCACGCTCGGGTGCGGCGTGCAGTTGTTGATGAGGATCGTCTGCCCGGGGAGCGCGAACGTGCGGCCGAGGACCTGGAACAGGAGCACGCCGACGATGGCGAACCACACGGCGGGCCCGCCCTTGGGACCGGGGGGCGGGGCGTCGGGCGTCGTCGGCACGACGGCCAGGTACGGCACGAGGAAGTACGTGAGCGGGAACATGTACAGGAACAGACGCCAGGCGCGGACGGTGCCCAGACGGGCCGACAGGCGCGGGTAGACGAAGAGCTGGAGGGTGATGCCGATGACGCCGAGGATGGCCATGGCGGCGCCGACGGATTTGGGGGCCATGCCGAGCCCGCCGGTGAAGCGGAAGGGGAGGCGCGGCGGGGAGGTCGAGGTCGGGGTGGAGAGGAAGACGAACCAGAGGGAGTTGAAGGTGCCGACGTGGAAGGCGAGGAGGAAGTGGGCGGCGAAGGTCATGACGACGTTGCGGGTGAAGATGTTGCGGAACGGGAGGCGGTGGCGGTAGCGCGGGCGGGGTTTGGGCTTGGGCTTGGGCTGCGGCGCGGCGTCGGGGGACATTTCGACGTCGGTGGTGCTGGCGGAGCTGGAGTGCAGCGGGGTGTATGGGGCATCGGCGTCGAGGGAGATGGCACCGGCGGCGCCGCGGCGGCGGCCGTGGCGGCAGCGGGCCCAGAGGCGGCGGAGGAGGGATGCGACGGCGGAGCCGACGCGGGAGCCGAGGTCTGGCCCCTCGTCGCGGAGAGCGTCGAGCGTCTCGTCAAGGCAGAGCCAGACGGAGACGGCGGCGCAGGAGAGGAAGACGGCGCTGAGGAGGTTGGGCGTCGCGTATGGGTACTTTTTGAAAAAGGCGACGTCCCCAAAGAGGTCCGGGTAGCTGCCGGCCGGGTCGGAGAGGATGCCGCCGAGGATGGGGCCGATGATGACGCCGATGTTGAAGGTCATGGGGAGGAGGATGAAGGCGCGGGCCTGGTACTTTTTCTCGCGGACGATTTCGCTTATCCTGGTGCCGGGTCAGTATTTCGTTTCTCTGGTCACTGTCGAACAAAGGATCAACGCACATGGTCCTCAACACGCCGACGTTTCCATTCGTCGCGCCACCAATGCACCGGAAGAACAGCGCCTGCGCAAAGGTCCGCGAGAAGCCGAAGCCGACGCACGAGAGGCAGGTGCCCAGCAGCCCGATCATGAGCACCGTCTTGCGGCCGAAGCGCTTCGAGTCCGCGAGGCGGCCCCAGACCATGGCGGTGATGAACTGCGCGGCCGTGAACGAGGCGTGCAGGACGCCGGCCTGGGAGGAGATGACCGAGTCCGGCAGGCTGGGGTCGAACCACTTGAGTTGGTAAAACATGTAGGACTGGGTCTCGTGTCAGGGCACCTCTTCCGTATCTACGCAAAAATACAATCTCTCAAGGGACGAAGGGCACATACCTGGAGAGACGTCTGCACGAGGGGCTCGCTCAGCCGCGTGAGCGTAATGACGAGCAACTGCTGCTTCTGGGGCAAATCGCGCCAGGCCACGGGCTTGGGCTTCTCGGGCGGCTTGACGAGGGGGTCGTCTTCGCGGGCCGCGAGCGCCGCAGCAGCATCGGTGTTGGCGGCGGCCTCGACCTCGCGCGCGGTGTTGTCGAGGGCGCCCAGCATGGGTGTGTCCTCGTCCGCATCGTCGTCAGAGTCCGAGTGGCCCCCCTCCGAGTCGGCGTCGTCCGCCGCTGCGTCTGGGTCGTCGCGGAACGGCTGCCGCACCGGCTCGTCCTCCGTGCGCGGCGGCATGCCCGTGGTTCCTCTGCTCGACGAGGAGGTCCGGGGCGGCGGCGGGAGCGGCGGTGGGAGCTGCTGTAGTAACACTTTCAAAAGTTACGTTGCCTCCAATGCGCAGGTAAGAACCTAAACAGCGGCAGTTTCAATGCCGAGGTCGAAAAAGGCTGTTCTTGAATGTACGTGTTGACGTATTATGGCAGTTCAAAAAGTGAACAGCCAAAAAAAAAAAGACAAAATGCCGAGAAGAAGGTCGACAAGTGGGAAATGCTCGACAAAGAAAGGAAGCGACGTCTGAGAAATGCGTTGTCGGCAAAAACCCGACGGCGGACGGGACGGGCTGAAGCCGGGGCGCGCGCCAACCGCCCCTACCACATACACCAAACGAAACGGGCAACGCAACGAGAGTCGGCCTACGAATCAGAGCGCATGACGATTCCTAACGCCGAGCTTGAGAAAAGTCCCCACGCGCGGCCGATTGCGGCGCCGGGGGAGCGGGCGGTCTCCGTCCCCTTTTTTTGATTCACCGTTCACCTCACAAACGTCGGGAATTTTGGGGACCACGGGGCCGTTTACGTTTAGGTTAAGCTGCGGATCCCCCGAATGGAATGGCGCCCGTCCGGCCGGCCGGCCGGTAGGTACTGACTGACGGGGCCCAAGGTTTTTCGATGCAGATTCATTCTGCAGATACGCCATATAATCAATTCTCTTCATCTGTAGGTCCCAGTGTTGAAGAACTTGCACCCCCCCGACGCACGCCATCGCAAATCCCCATGCAAAGCCGATCGAAGACAGAGACCCACCCGCCACCAAACAAGTAAACGTCGCATCTCGCCGATTCGGTGCCGACGACCCTGCGCGCCGTCACGCACCTCACGCAGAGCTAGGATTTAGGTCGCTCGTAGTCGGAAACGGCAGGCTTCTGCACAATGATGAGTTGTCCCTCTGACATAATGGTCGTCATTCAACATTTCGCTTTCTGGCTTTGCGCTGTTCAAGTTGCTGCACAAATACATAAAATATACAAGTCGTTCGCTTCAACGCAGGCTGAGCACGAGACCAACATGGAGGTCGTTTTTTCGTCCAGTTTCGTTTCCCCTTCCTCACAACGCCGAGAGTGCAAAGCATGATCCCAAGACACAGACAAAGACCGCATTGTCGGGACTACACCATCTCCCGCGGCTGGTGCGCTGAGCCCAAGTCGTTGTTCCGGTAGTCGCGGCTGCCGCTGCGCTCCTTCGTCGGCTGCGCCGGGTCGGCGACCATGCTCGTCAGTCCGATGTTCTGGTGAGAAGGCGGCTGGTACGCCGGCGGAGCGGCGGCATATGCGTAGCCGCCGACCGTCGGGGCTTGGCGCCAGGGCTCCGGGTTGTAGCCACTCGGCTGGTTCCCGAACTTAGCGGGACTCCGACGGCGGGCCCACGTGCGACCGCAGGTGAAGAAGATGGAGAGGGCGAGCAGCAAGATGATGAGCCCGGCCAGAAAGTAGTTGAACTTGCGGTTCAGAGCAAAGGAGAAGCCACTGCGAGGGTTAGCGGGTTGACAGCTGAGCTAAATGCGCACAGACTTACAGGAAGGCGTTGAACGTGCCCAGGGCAATGACGATGCGGCCGAGCCACACGTGGACGGGCTTGTACGGGGTCGGCTGCTGCGTCTTCTTGTACTTGGAATGGTGCAGGAAACCGAGGGCGAACTGGGCCATGCAGAATGCGACGACGATAAAGCCGATGATCTGATGGGCCGAGTTGAAACCACGAGACTGGTCTACATCAGCACACTTTCTCTTGGAGGTCAGACACCACAAAACTTACACGGCTGTACCAGAAGCTGGTGAGGACACCCAGGACGAACCCCACAATGACAAGGAGCACAGCAACGCCCTGGTTCAGGCCGTGCCACCGCACCATGTCGCCGAAGCGCAGAAGCACGACGCCAACAGGCATGAGGAACACCAGCGCACCGACCATGAGCACGGCGTGGAAGATGGACTTGTAATCCCTCCGGCCGTCGTTGGCCGAGACCTGGTTGGTGCCCTCGTTGACGGAGTCGTCCTTGAGCACGGGGGCGTCGCCGGGGCCGATGGTGCGCTTCATGTTGATGGTGAAGCGGCCAAACTCCTCGTGGAACTTGACGGACGTGTCGACGCGGTTGGAGAAGAAGCCGCCCTTGGGGCCGACGGCGTAGATGGCGCGCTGGTTCTCGTTGGTGACGTCGACCCAGCCGCCGGGCCAGTTGCGGCAGTGGGCGGTGCAGCGGGCGCTGAAGAACATGGAGTTGTTGAAGACGCCGGTGCCGGGCAGGGTCTCCCACTTGACGTGGTCGTAGTAGGTGGGCTCGTAGTTGCCGTAGGCCACGCGGGGCGAGAAGGTGACGTTGGTGCCCGTCTCGTCGCGGTAGATCATCAGGATCAAGCTGCCCTGCATCCTGTCCTGGCCGAGGCCGATGGCGGCCCACTGCCGGTCGAGCGGGGCGCGCAGGGTGATGAAGACATCCTCGCCGCTGTTCTCGGGGACGGTGAAGCCGAAGGCGACGTTGTTTTCGGGGGCCACGAAGGTCGACTGGCCCAGGTCGGTCTTGGAGTTTTGCGCGAGGGAGGGAGCGGCGAAGGCAGCTACGGCGGGAGAAATGTCTTGTCAGCGAGGAATCGGGGGTTGCATGGTCGTGTCACTAACCTGCAGCAAGGGCAGCGCGCCCGAGTCTGGAGAACAACATCGTCGCGCGTGTGCGTGCTGGTGTCGTCGTGACGGCGTTTGCGCCTGTGTCGTTGGTCGCAACGGTCGCCGGTTCGATGATGGCAGGCGCGATGGAACTGGGACGTTGGCCGAAAGAGAGAATGAGGAGGATGGGAAAAGACAGACGTACGTACGCAGCGGACAGGAGGAGGAGGAGGGCAAGGGAAAACAGGATAATGTAAATTAGTCCCCCATTGATGAGCGACACTGAACGGACGACATGTGCCCGTAAAAAGAAGGCACACAGCTCTTGGCACCGCTGGCTGAGGGCGCCCTCCTTGCTTCGCCGTCCCTGTCGCTGTCGTGTCCCCCTCCCTCGCTCCCTCTTTCACGCGGCCCCAAAGTGTCCGTCTCGCCCACTACAATTACAATTGCGCTTCATGCTTGATTCACCCAGCCAATTTCGAGACCAGCACGACCCCGGCAACCGCTGTGGCAGATCAGGCACGCTGGAGCGGCCACCCGACAGGGGACGTTGAGCGCTGCTCCCCCAGGGGGGCCACTAGCGAGGGCGGGTGCTGATTCATCAGCCTCGGGCCAATCAGCGGCCTCGCTTACTCCTCCATGCCCCCCTTGCTGTGGGCCTCTCCACCGCCGTTGCTTTTTGATTTTAGCTTTTGGGGCAAGGTGGCCGACCCGCAGCTAATTACGCCTCTGTTGACAAGACAAGAAGGTCGAGGCCCGTTTGGTGCCTTCCCTGGTCGACCGACCGACTGCCTGCTGCTGCTGCTGCTTTGCCTCCTTCTCGCGCCGCCCGCTTTTATTTTTCGTCACCGTTCTTCATCCCGGGGAAAAAAGATCCCCCAGGCGACAGACAGAGGCGAAAGACGCACCGACATTCGCCCAGCCACGATTTGACAGCGTCCCCCGGCACGACTCCAGGTTTTCTCCAGAATATCCGCTGCGGCGACAAGACAGAGAGAGACACACGGGCAACGGGCCAAGCTTTCAGGCGTCGTCCAATGACCTCTCACGAATCAAATCAAGCTGGCTGGCGGGCACAGCGAATGAAAAAAAAAAAAAAAAAGGCCCGTTCTTCTTCACCACCACCGGTGTGGATTGACGGACTAGATGATTGACATTTGGTTGACATCAATTCCGAAAGCCTCCATGACGAACTGGGCGTCTGGGCGACCGCCGTAATGACCATTTCCGCCCCTGTGATTGGCCCGTCGCGCACCCCCCCGTCCGCTCCAATGCCGCGGCCCCGCCATCCACCGTCGTCTGCCCCGACGTACCACGGACCAGGACCCTACACCTCCCTACGGGGATGCAAATGGTGTGGTCAGCAGGACAGGTTCCTGCTTGCAACAAGGTTTTGCTTTCGAGCGCGACATGTTTGGAGCCTTGCTCCGGACGGCGCGAGGGGCTTGCGTGGGCCTCTCACTCGCTGACCAGCATCAACCCGCCGTGACGAGACGGCCAAAACTCTACGACATGTGAGACCGTGGTGGTAAAGACTGACTATATTTGGTTTTCTGCTATCGTGTGTGGTTACTAACACAGCACGTTCGATACGAGTTGCTAATGATCGGCTGAGGTTATCATGCACTGAACCTCCAACTGGGCGGACAAAACAGGGTTACGAGCCACGTGGCACGGCAAGAACGGAAAAGCTTTCGATCGCCATTTACCCATGTCAACGGCGGAGATGCTCCTCCATTGACATTCCGGACGACTTCCTCCATCACGGGACATCTTCCCTCGGCGCTCAGAATAGCTTGTGCTCGAGCGTCATCTCGGACTCGGGCTCCAGACCGACGCAGGCACGGAAGATGTTGGTCAACGCGGCCCGCTGCTTGCTGAGCGCGTTGATGACGGGCGTGCCGGGCGGCGTCATGGGCGCCTTGAGCATGTAGCTGAGGATGCTGAGCACGCTGTGGAAGCCCTTGAAGTCCTTGGTGGCCGCGCCGTCCGACGAGACGGCCTTCCACTGGATGCGCGTCATCATCTCGGCGACGAGCACGAGGTCGATGATGAGGGGCGACGCCAGCAGCGAGTCCTCGCACACGTTGAACAGCGAGATGGTCTGGTGGCCGCCCATGAAGATCTCGGCGTAGTACTCGTCGAGCGCGCGCTTGTTATCGCCCACGGCCGGCATGTACTTGATGACGACCGTGTGGTCCGGGTGCTCGCCCTCCTTGTACAGCACCGAGTTGGCCTCCACCATGTCGTCGACGACGTTGGACTTGGAAATCTCCTTGGAGCGGAACTGCTTGTGCGAGCTGAGGTTCTTGCCGTCGTTGTTGCCGAGGTGGTTGTAGCTCGCGATCGACGTCAGCTTGATGCCCGCGTTGATGAGGAAGTCGACGAGCGCCGACTTCATCTTGGTCTGGCCCGACTTGAAGTCGTCGCCGCCGATGAAGGCCCCGTGGTTCTCGGCGAGCTCGATGGCGCCGGGGACGAAGGTGTTTTGCGGGGAGCCGTTGATGAAGGGGACGCCCTCGAGGGTGCAGGCGACGGAGAAGACGGTCGAGGGGGAGACCTCCTCGTGGCCCTCCTCAATGGCCCTGAGCAGGTTGTCGGCAGTGTCGTTGACGCCCGGGATGATGTCGGCGTAGCGCTCAGTGTTGGCGGTCCACTGTACAATCACCTTGTCGAGGCCGTTGGCCTCCTTGAAGTCACTGTCTCACATCAGCACGCAGCTCCCATCCACTCACAGAGGCAAGCAAAACCCACCGGATGTCCTTGCGAATCTTGTCAACATGAGCCGTGCAGGCCTTGGTGCCGGGCAGCACGTTGTCAGCCCTGTCCTCCTGGTTGGCGGCGATAAAGTCCGGGTAGTAGATGCTCGGCAGCGGGACCATCTCGGCCATCTCCTTCTTGACCTGCATCTTGAGGGTGGGCTCGAGGACCTGGGCGCGGTCCATGGCCTGGGCCAGGTTCATGCCGCTAATGTCCCAGCCGCCGATGGCGAGGTCGTTGGGGTGGACCATGGGCAGCAGGTCGTGGAAGGGGATGTTGACGTCCTTGGCCGTCTCGGCGTCGGTGCCCAGCTTGACGGTGGAGCCCATGATGACGGAGCCGTAGTAGTTTGCGGCGCGGGGCCCCTCGCGGGTGTCCCAGACGAGCCCGCGGCGGTTGGCGAGGATGCCGGCGGTGACGGTGGTGCCGTTGTTGCCGCCCCAGCCGACGAGCATCATGCCGACCTTGGGGACCTTGCGGTCCGTCTTGAACTCGTAGAGCGTCTCGGTCGGGGTGGCGACGTACTTGCCGGTGGCGGCATCCTTGGCGACCTTGGTGGTGCGGTAGGTGTACTTTGACAGGATGGCGTCGTCGTTGTAGACGACGTTGGGGGAGCTGACGGTGAAGAGGTCGCGGTGGTGGTGGGCGGCGGCGGCGGCGGTGCCGTTGGCGTGGGGGATAGGTCCATCTCCGTTGGCGGAGCCCGAGTCTACCTCTGCGTGGGGAGCCATAGCGCGACAGAGGCAGCGGTTCTTTGCGTGAGTTGCTGCGGTTGGGTTGGGCTTTGGTGGTTTGGGGCCTTTTAGATATCAAAGGCCGAGTCCGCTGAACCCCCGGGGGCGGCAGAGCAGCGGGCTCCTGCGTACGGATGATGGACCCTGGGGGTGGTTTGTCAGCGACTTTGTTCTGTCGTTTTGTTTGAGATGAGGGAGACTTACGAGTTGAGGAGGTTGGAAAACGTCTTGACGACGGGGTGATCGCGACTCGTAAGCGCGATCCAACGATTGGGTCTGGGTTGTTAGAAGAGGGTGTTGGTTTTTGGTTGGGTGAAGCTTGGTATCCTTTTTGCGTATTCTTGACGAAGACTATGAGGATGAAGAGAAGAGAAGAAGGGAGCCTGAGAGGTGGACGGTTGCGGGATGGGAGTGGGTTCAAATAGTCAATGTCACTAACCGCGCCGTCCGGGAGGCCGGGGCTGGGCGAAGTCGTGCGACGGGGGGTGGGGAGCGAACAAGGCTTGGGCTACGTTAGGATAGCTAGGTACGGGGACAATAAGGTAAGACAAAATGGGCGCGCGGGTCCACGTCCGGCGTGTGTGTGGCCTCTCTGACAGGTTCGGCTCGGCAGGACTGCAAGCCCGTTGAGCGGTGAGATGAGACTGCAACAAGCAGCAGCAGCAGCAGCGCGTTGGAATCGACGATGTGGAGCCTCCAGGGCGCTGGCTGTCGAGATAACGCGACCAAGGCTTGGCCCTGCAGGCGGGAGCCGTGTGGATGGACGGGTGGATGAACTGGAGGGACGCGGGCTGCCAGGCAGGAAGGGTCAGGTAATTACGGCATGCGGTGTTTTTCGGGGGGGGGTGGAGTTATCTGTAGAGAGTACTCGGTTCGAATCGATGTGTACGCGTACCTGACGGGGGAGAGCAAGTAGAGGTCAAGGAGAGATGCGATTCGGTAGGTACGTCTGCAGTTGTCACTGTGCGGTGCGGTGCGGTGCGGCTATTGTCTGTCTGTGGTGTTTTGCGAGGTCTCGTGCTCCCCCGTTCGGACTACGACAGATAAGCTTGACTTGGGTGTTGCATTATCTGTTCTCTTCTTTGGCGTCCGATGCGTGGTCTCTACTTGCACTTGCGACGAACCGCATGGTTTTCACATGCCGCCGCCGGCGGCTTTTGCTTTAGGTACCTAAGTATGTAAGGTAGGTAGACCTGGGATAGGTAAGGTAAGGCAGGTAGGTCTGGGCCGTATCTTATCTTCAGCCACCCCGCGTCGTGTGTAAGGTACCTGGGATAGAAGGACCTCACACGACACGACCACGACCCCCGTCCTTATGCTTCTACTCGACTGCGCCTGCCTTCGCGGCTTCACTGACGGGCAAAGACAGACCAGACGTGTCCGTCAGCTTCATCAATTCCCATATTAGGTCCGGTGGACACATGTCACCGACGCGGCGGGACGGCGGGGCCCAGTCCAGCGTCGCTTCGCACAGGCGATGGAGGGGGGAAGAACGAGCACTGGGGAAGGAGGGGTTTGATTGGACCCCGCGGCGACGTCGGAGCGGGTTCTTCGGCTGGTTGTGGGGGCGGCGGGCGCTGCTGGGGATATTCGTTGAGATGGATTAGGTAAGGCGTGATGACGATGGAAGGGCCGGAGGGCACGGACATTTGGTACGTCGGGGGACCTTGATGGATTCTTCACTGCGTCTTGACGATATTCTCGTTGAGAAGGACTTCTGTCCTCCTGTTCAAATTTCAGACAGGAAGGTTTCTGGAAAGACAACTTCTGCATATCAATCCCGGGCGGTGACATGCTAGTAGCGGCTTGGTCCTGTTCCCCCTTTTTTCCTGACCGCTACTGTTGTTGCGCGGATTAATCTGCAATGAGGCCAGGGAACATGGGTACGCAAGAAGCCCGAAATCGTAAGGTGTTGTTGTAAATGAGGCACGCATAGCATACATACATACCTAGGTAGGCGCGGCTAGCTCGGGTCGGCCAAAGGAGTCCCCCACCGCGCCGCCGCACGCGTGAGGTGGCCGGCCACGGACATCGGGGTTGGTGTATCCTTGCGGCTCCGGCCGGAGAATCGAAAGTGGGAGCGCCGAGAGGGGGGAGCGGGGTCTTTGCTGCGCGTCTGCTTCTTTTTTTCTCCGGGCAGAGCTTGATGTAGGAGAACCCAGAGCCCCCTGCCAGTCTCACTCCCCGCCGCCCTCATATCTGTTTTTGTTCATCAACAGGTATCGAAGTTCGAGGCGGGAGGAGTTTTTTCGTTGCGTTGTCAACACCCCGATCGGCGGGCGACCGAAAGACGGAGGCGGTAATTAACACACGGAGCTTAATAAATGCGGCTCCTGAAGAAGGGGCTGTGACTTCCGCTGGCCCCTTCCCCCTTCTTCTCCTTTTCCTCCACTTTCCACTGAACAAACCTCCTTCCCAGCATTCCAGAAGAATGAAGAAAAAAAACCATAAACGGCTTTTCTCCCTCCTCTCGTCCATAAACTTCAGCCTCTGCAGGGATCCATCTCCTCTCCGTTGAAGTACCGTGTAAGTCAGGCAATGACCACCTAGCAAGATCCCCGAGCACAATGGGGGGACAGCCTTGAAACCCAGAAGGCAGCACCACCAGAAACTCAAAACATGGCCATCAGGACGGAAAAAGCCCACGCTTCGAGACACGCGGTCCTGACGCTGGAGAGGTGGACTATCCCCCAACTGGCGATGGGATGAGGTGCTACATCACAAAACCGTCAGCCCAGTCCGTCAAACGGAAGCAATGCCAGACTTCAGATGACCGCGCGAAGCAAGAGGGGGGGAAGGACCCCGAGTTTACTCCATTTCGTCGGTGGTGTGTGAGGAGACGTTACAAACAGCACAGATGGGATATCTCGCAACCCGCTGGGTAGGTAGGTACGGTGACAGTGGAGGACGAATGCTAAGCGACGGTTATGAAGTTTCAGTGGTCTACAACTGGTGACTCTGAGTCGGGGATCCCTCGCGTTTCACGACGTGTGGCTAGGGGGGCCTGGAAATATCAAACTTCGCTCTACCGGCGCAAACCACCCGGAGTGTTCCTGTTTGGCAAGACGGAGGCTTGTCGTCACAGGACGAAATAACACATCACCGGTCATAGAGGGGAACAATTTCAAGAACCATCAAGCATCGTTATTTTCATCAACCACACTCTCAAGTAGCAGGACTATACACAAATGAACCCCCAAAGTATCCACAGGATATCACTGAAAGTATCGGGGATAAAACACGAGCAAGGGAGTGACCCGGGAGTCGTCCCACTGTGAAGTACCGTATCCCCATCCGACGGATCGCCGCGCCATTGCCCCTGGCAGACGGGCAGACCGACGAGACATGAAAGCAAAAGATGATTTTGAGAAAAGAAAAAGAAGATAAAAAGTGTCCTCCTGGCCGCTTAGAGTGCTGTGACTACTCTCCTATGCTCTCCGCGAGTGCGAAACCTCCCCAGCTCTCTTAAGCCTGGAAGGAGCGGGCGGCGCGGCGCTTGTTGAGGTTGTGCTCGACGGCGCGCTTGCGGGCGGTGGCGGACTGGGTGAAGGCGACGGAGCCGCCAAAGGGGCCGGCGAGGGCGGCGTTGCGCAGGCGGGCGACGCAGACGTTGCTGGCGCCACCGACGTTGGCGTCGCAGGTCATGCCGGCGGGCATCTTGATGGCGACGGGGAAGTCCATGGTCGAGGCGCCGGAGAGGCCGCCGATGCCGATGCCGGGCACGTTCTGGGTGACCTCGGCGGTCTTGAAGGCGGCGGGGTCGGTGCCGCCCGATGTGCCGTCGACCTCGGCCTTAAGGGGTCCCGCGCCGTCCTGGTTGACCTGGTGGAAGGTCATCTTGAGGGTGCCGTCGTCGGCGGTGGTGGGCATGCCCTGGGCAGCGGCCATGCCGGTGGCGGCCTTGACGCCGGTCTCGGCGGTGCCCTTGGGCGTCTTGGTGCCCTTGCCGTTCTGGCGGGCGACGATGCTGCGGCGGGCCATGTTGGCCTCGTGGATCTCGCGGGCCTTCTTGACGGCCGTGGTGTTGCCGGCGGCGCCGTTCATGAACTGCTGGACCATGGCGGCCGCGTCGACGGGGCCACCGCCCTGGGTGCGGCCGAGGGCGGACGCTCGGTTGGTGCCGAGCTCGCGGTCGCGAATGATGGAGGTGTCGGCCTCGGAACCGCAGCGAGGAGAGGCACAGTCACGGGGGGTGCCGTCGATCACTAAGTTGTGTTAGACGGGTGTTGCTCGAGATGGTAAGTAGGAGCCACTTACAAGAGAGACCGGGGAGGGCAACGCCGTTGGCGCCCTGGACACTGTCGATGACACCGTGGGCAAAGACGTTGGTGGCAGCGAAAGCCGCGAGGAGGATGGCAGAGGCGTACTTCATTTTGGTGGTTGGGAAAGATTGGTAAAAGTTGAATCTGGAATAGACAAGTTGGTAGGATTATTATCTGAAATAGGCCGTCGAGGAGCTCCGGGCTCTGGTCGGAAAGAAAGGCAGATGAAAGAAGGCTGAAGAGTTGATGAGATGCTGATGAGGAAAGAGTAAGAACACAAGGTTTGACCGGGCATAGCAGTGATTCTTATACAAGTTCTCGATAGACTGGATGACAGGTCTTGGACAGTCTTGGAAGACAGTTGATGGGGCTTGGCAAACACGGGCCCAAGTTCCCTAGACCAGGGACTCCCGCCGTTGAGTTGTCGTCTTCGTCGCTGTTGACTAGCGCGAGGCATCTTTGCCGCTGACTTCTCTGACTTCTCACCAAAAGATCAGTTGAGGCACTGATCTGAAGACTGGATGACGCGGGCTGTGTTCCCCAGCAGATACGAGCCTCGCGAAGATGCGATTGGCTTTGGGACTGTTTCGAGGGGTGTTGGCGGGTCCTGAGGGCGACGACCAGGGCCACGAGAGAAACGCCGCGTTAAGGAGTGTGCCCGAGTGCCAGTTTACTCGGCAAAGACGGCCAGGACGGGTTCATGCATGACGAGCTACTGGCGATCTGAGCTCCGATAGGTAGATCTCTGAAAATCACGACTGTGGGGGGAGCAACGATGAGGCTCCCCCAGTGAGTAAGCCTAAGTCCGTTCTCCACGGCCGTTTGGGGCTCGGCGTCGATGAGGGTGACGAGGTTGCTGGACAAGGTTTAGCGGCGGGAGCGTTCCTGGGAGAGCAGGGAGAACCCCATCTCCTGGTTGAAAGATTTGAGAACGACGCCAGGATGGTGTCGATCCTAAAACGTGAGGCGTGTGAGGATGCCAGCCAGGACCGGCGAGCTCGGGCCAGCTGCGTCGCTGACTGATTCTGACGAGGAGGTTGAGACGGGCAAAACATCGTGGATTTGCAAGCGTCTCCATTTCGTAGCCAGGAAACTCCGGAAAGACAAGTGGGCGTGTCCCTGAGGTATCCATTCCCGAGTACGGGAGAGCGGCAAGCTGATCCCCCTTTGGCGGTCCCCGCCCTGCTCGACACAGCCCGACTCACCGCGGCCGGGCTTACGTTAGAGACCGAAGACACATCAGGAAGAACTTGAGAGACGTAGCAAGCCCAGAGTGGTCTCTGCGCCGTTTCGGTTTTCGGAACGAAAACGGCAAGGGCTTGAATTGTGGCCCTCTTCTCCATATCGATTCGGGGCGTCTAGGCCATGAAGATGTCCGTGGTCCATGACAAAGCCACGAACCCGTCACCGGAAGCTGGAACGACGTGACATTTCCAGCCGCCGTTGACATGACTTGGCAGGAACAGCGAGGCGGGATGAAAGCTCGGCAACGGCATGCCGTCTCGAGTCGAGTTGTAACAAGCCTTCGACAAGCAGTTGACAGTGCTTGGCAAAAACTCTCGACGACGAACTCGGACGTCGGAGGAATTCCATGTTTCGTCACCGCACGCGCGCGCGCACGGCCGTTTCCCACACTGAGCGGTTTGGAAGCGCACCGGCAAGGTGGGCGGCGGGTTGAGGGGGGATCTGCCGGTCTTCCCACGCGGGCAAGCAAGCATAACCAAATCTGGTTGACGTCGATCGTCGTCCATGCTTGTTCTGAGGGCTGTGCACGCTGCATTGCTGCCCTCCGACACACAGGTGAGAAATGTACACCCTTCAGGGATCCTTGAGGGGTCGCATTCTGTGTTGTTTGGTTTGTGGCCCTCAGCTCCTGGCCTGGTCACAGTGCCTTTGAGCTTGTTGTCTCATCAATTTGTCATTTTGCATGCGTGTCGCGAGTCCACGTTATGCTGCGCAGCAGTGTCTCTCCGATGACATCGCAACCTCGGCCCCGGTGACGAGTTTTCTTTGCAATAGTCTGGTTGGGTATGAGGCATATCAAGTTCCAGCGGGTGCGGGAATGAGTACACAACGTGGTTGCGGCATCTTCGGAAGATGACGATGGACTTCTGCCAGCAGCCAGCAGACTTTTGCCACACAAAGTTGCATACGAGTGGTAACGCTGGTGAACAACGACATAGAGTCCGTATTCCATATGACAGACTCACTCTACTATGGGCGGTCGCCGTTCGAAATTGAGACGGCGTGCATGTTCAACCGTTGTCTTGAGCGGTGTCTCGTCACCATGATCCGAGGTTTAGCTCGTAAGGTTGCAGCGGGTTGCATCGTCCGAAAAGGCGAGCTTACTGCTGCGCCCTCGAGTTGCCAGCATGGGACGGACAGGTAGTCGTGGTCAAGCGATGACGGGCATCAGTCGAGATGCACTTGCGACGACCATCTGACGTAGGGCGCGTGTCCGCGGGATGCCTTGTATGATTCCCTGGATGTGATTGTCAAATATCAAATACCGGACAAAGCATGAGAATGCTCGGCCAGACGTGCCTGTGTTGGAGTAATATTCGACCGAGTTATTGGTACGTGCGTTTGCGACTTGGGACGCAGCTGCACATTCACAACTGTCAGTGCCAGTGTCTTGACTCTTGTTGCCAAGAGCTGAGTTCCTGTCTCTGGGAGGTCGTTGGAATTGGCTGTCGACGGTTGTGCGACTGGAGGTAACAGTCGTCTGAAGCATGAAGTTGTTACCATTCAGCTGGGAGTGCACCTCGGGTCAGACACGCTCTTGCGGCTTGCGTTCTCATCGTCGAGTCGTAGAAGAGATTCACAATCGCGAATGAAAGTCGCGTGGCTTAGGCTCCGCTTGTGGTTGGATAAGCATTAGTGACTCCAAGACGTCGCAGTCGAGGTCGCAGGGCAGTCGGCCTCCGCCCGCGTGACGATGGTGTCCGTGATGGACGGGAGTTGTCTGTAAGAAGTGGACGGCGACGCCTGATCGGGCAGGAGACAACCTGGAATGGAGCCTTCTGCACAGCGGCAGGTGGGGCCTCCAAGCGACCAGGCACCCGGCCAATGAGAGACAGAGCGTGTCACTCTCGCCTTCCTCCCCTGAAGGGCCCCTGCCACCAGCCACATTAGCGCCCTTCGCAATCCCCTCGGGACCTGCCTCAGACCCCTCCAGCTAGGGCCCACCGGTTCAAAAGCTGTTGGCCCCAATGACCGCCACCACGCGTGGGAGCCATCTGAGACTGTCATTCGTCAACGTTGTGTTTCACCTAACGACCGTGGCGACCCTTGCTGCCAGCTCCAACCAACACAACTCCTCCGAGATCACCGCCCTCTGACCACCGCAGATGTGGCGCCAGTGGTTGAGATAAGCCGGCACTTGCAAGCTGGACGGCCGGCCCTGGAGACCAAGCCTCGCTCATCCCGCCAGCGGCCAACGGCAGCGACGAAGAGGACGCTCGCCCATGCCACGTCAAGCGCCCATCTCGACGAGCTATATCTGCTCCTTTATGGGCCTCCTCTTCGTCCGCCGCAGAGATCCTGCCCGGCCATTCCTCTATGCGCGAACAAGTGGCCGTGCAGCTGGGTTCCGCGAGTCGGCGCATGTGGCAAAGCTTTCCGTCTCGACAGGCATCTCATGGCCTCGAAAAGCGCACCTCTCCGACCTGATCCAATCACTGGACCACGAGCCTTCACTTTGACGGCAAAAAGACAAAAGAGACAAGAACACGAATGTCTTGGGTGCCATCGCTCACATGTCGGACGGTTCCATTACCCGATTCTTTCAGCTCTAGGCCACCCAAAGCCACCCTTGACTTGGGCCGGTGGCCTCTCGACATCCCAGCCCAGAGCGCCGGCACTGGCTCGCTGCGCCGTCTGATTCGCCAGCCCGTCCGAGATGTCACTTTAAGCTATCACCTACCTGAATAGATCACCAACCCTGGCAGCTGAATTCTGGATGGGTTGTCGGCGTGGAGCCGTGTTATATAGCTGCGGGCATCGCCGTCGCCATGTCCAGCCATGTTGCCATCCGCGTCTCTACCGCTGTCCCTTACCAGCTTCCCACCATGCGCGCCGCTCGTTTCGTGTCCGTATTCGCGGGCATCGCCGCCGCCTGCAACGGCAACAGTGCGCTCTGTGGGAAGAAGTACTCAGACGTGACTTTCGTTGGTTCGCACAACAGCGCCTTCGTCGGCATCGGCCCCGCCCACAACCAGATGGTCTCTGTGTCGAACCAGCTTGACCTCGGCGTGCGCTTCCTCCAGGCTCAGACGCAGAACAAAGACGGCCAGATCCAGATGTGCCACACGGACTGTGCTCTCCTGGACGCTGGCCCGTTGTCCAAGTATCTCGACGAAGTAACCAAGTGGATGAACGCCCACCCCAACGAAGTTGTCACTCTGCTGTTGACAAACATCGACAAGATCCCCGTGAAGCAGTTTGACGAAGCTTTCAAGAGCACCGGGCTGGACAAGTACGTCTTCAGGGCAAAGGAAAAGGTCGCCATCGATAAGTGGCCCACGCTGCAGCAGCTCATCGACGCCGGAACGAGGCTGGTCGTCTTCATGGGTAACACAAGTCATAATTGCGACCAGAAGGCGGACGCTGACTTGTCCAGATTACAACTCCGACACAAGCCAAGTGGACTACATCCTGGACGAGTTCAAGTACTTCTGGGAAACCCCCTTTGGCGAGACAGACGCAAATTTCCCCAGGTGCAACATCGACCGGCCGAATGGTCTCGATCCCAACGGCTACATGTACATCGTCAATCACTTTCTGAACATTGAGCTCTTTGCCGGCATCAAGATCCCGGATTTGATCAACGCACCAAAGACGAATTCCCTAAGCTCCATCAACAAGCAGGTGGATCTCTGCAGAGGCCAGTGGGGGAAGACACCCAACGTGATTCTGGTAAGTCTGGCGTTGTCACGAACATCGAGCTGGGCGCGTCAGCCCGGGAAATTCTGCGCGGAATCGCTGACATTGGGGGCCAAAAAGCTTGACTGGATCAACGTTGGTGAGGCGATCAAGGCACAGAACCAGTACAACGCCTGATCCATCCACCGAGCTTCCATGCATGGAATGCAGCCAGCACTGTAGGGATACGGCAGTTAAATCAGGGCGGCGCAAAAATAGCAGCGCGCCCCGGTCTCGGGAAAGGGCTGGAGGTGCGGGCGGGCAAACAGCAGCACGTTACGAATCAGGCAGGGCGGGCGGGCGGCGTGTTTGCTCGCTTTGCTGAAAACACGCAGCTGTGCCGCGCAGGCTGCTCTTTTCGCAAATAAATCGCGCGCCGGAAGGATTCGCGTAGGGGGCTCCGGGGTGGCAGGGCGGGCGAGGTCACGTCGTGTAAGGCGAGGGAGGTGAGAGTGAGGGGCCCGATCCGAGTGGCTTCGAGGCGTGGGCAGAGCCACCTTCGGTGTCCCGATTCGGGCAAGGAGCTTCGGGCGACGGTCGAGTGCGGATGGCCCGCAACTCCCATCCCCCTTTCGGTCGCCGCGCGTGAGAGACACTGCAGCCATGTCATTCAGCGCAGCCTGCACGTTGCTGTCGCCGTCGCCGTCGCCGTCGCCGTCAATTCTCACTTTCCCATCTGCAATCTCCCTCGATCCAGAATCGTCCTGTCGCGTGTTCGTGCCTCTCCCTGACATAAATAATCATGGCCCGGACTCAACTTCGACGGCTCGCTTGAGTCCCTTCTTACACTGTCTGATTCTGCCGTTTTCGTCACTTTGAGTGAATTCCCTCACCAACCCACCACGCCTCACTTATTGCCTGGAATGAGCATCTCGTTTCATCGCCATGGAGAAAGACGGAGCATGGCTAGCTGACGGCGAGTACCTGGACTTTGTCCAGTCGCTCTGCTACTCGGACCCGCGGCTCCGGCAGCGGGACCCCAAAGCTAGCACCCAGCGCATCGCTTTCACGGACGAGAACGTCAGAGTCGTCAAGCTCAACCTCAAGAACGGCACCTTTGCTCGGACCGCCGAGTTCGACAAGCCCGCGGCCCTGGAGGCTCACTTCCGCACCACGGCGTCGCAGCGGGGCCGCCAGAACGTCTACATCGTCGAGGGGCTCGGGCCCGGCTTTACCAGCGTGCTGGGCGAGCGCTTCTCGCTGCACCCGTCGTTCTTCGTGGAGCATGAGCGCGTCGTCGTGCATAACATGAACTGGATGGGCGAAAGCGACGGCGTGCAGCTGCCGTCGGTCATCCAGAGCCGGGGACACCTTGAGATGAAGTACTACGAGGTCGTGACCTTTGACAGAAAGCCCACCAGCTTCCGCTGGGTGTGCGCTGCTACCGGCCGACACATCGGCGTCTCCAGAGACTTCAGATGGGACAACTCCCCCGACGAGTTTGACAACTGGCTGGATGTGGGCGTTGTCCGGAGGAAGTGCGGTGTTTGGTCAAGGCGGACAGAGGGCGGCGGCTGGGACTGTAAGCTCACTCCCCCCGTTCCTTGAACTATTACTTATGACATCTAGGCCTTGTGCTTTGCGACCCTCCTGTCAGGAGCGTCAGGACGGGCGAGGGGTATAACGTCGAGTACCCCGTCACGACCTGGCCTTACCAGGGGGGCTATCTGGACTTCGTGCCCGAGGAGGAGCAGATTCGCGTGGCCGACGAAGGGCGCTACCACGGGCCGCCGCGGACATCCATGCTCAAGGACCTATCCTTCTACTTAGAGACACACTCGCGCCTGGTGGACATTGCCGAGCCGGAAGCCGTCGCCATCTTCGTCAAGAAAATCGTCGCATCCCACTTCCTCAAGCAGACGGAACACCTGCGCGCGACGCTCTCGGCGGTGCAGCGCGGCCTCACGCGCAAGCAGGACCTCGCCAAGATGCCCATGAACAAGGTCGAGGCGCTGTGGAGCGACATGCAGGGCTGGGAGCGGCGCACGGGCGAGTATCTCGAGGACCTCGAGGGCATCATGCTGCAGCTCGGCATCCCGCTGTCGTCGGGCGCGGTCGTGGGCCCCCCGCAGCAGCCGACGAGAGGCGTGCGCTCGGCGGCCGACGTCGCGTGGCAGGACTGCACGGCCGACTTCCAGTTCCTGTACCTGCGGTTCCGCGAGCTGCGGCACCGCACCGAGACGCTCAACGCGGCGGTCACGGGGCTGGCCAGCATCACGGGCAACCGGCAGGCGTACAAGGAGCAGCAGCGGAGCATCCGCGAGGCCAAGAGCACCAAGGCCGTGACGCTGCTCGGCCTCGTCTTCATCCCGCTGGCGTACACGTCGTCGCTGTTCGGGATGGAGTCGCCCTACAGGCCCGGGGACGGCCTGTTCTGGGTGTATTTCGTCACCTCGATTCCGTTGATCATCGTGGTGCTATTGGGATACTACGTGCTGGATTTCGGGTATAATGAAGAGGGGAGGGCGTGGTCTGTGGCCAACTTCAATCAGTCGGTGACCGAAAGATGGGACCGTCTGAAGAGACAAGAAACGGCGATAATGGAAGGATTAAGAGAAAGCAAGGCGTGAGTTAGACTAGATGTTTGGTTGAAGAATAGACTACGGACCCGGCCCAGGGCCATCCAGTTGAACGTGTCGTCATCGCCGTGTCCGTGTCGAAGCTTTTTAGGGGACCAGAGAGCTCAGCCGATAAGAGCTTCAGGGTGGGACCGTCACCAATTCAGCGCTCCTTATCGGCGTGTTTGGTGGCGCCGCGGTCGCGATAAGCTCCCGTCCCGCCCAGTCCACACCAACACGTCGCGTCGCCGGGACGCGTCTAAGTGCTCTTAATTGGCACCCGCTCCACCGCCCACCAAACAACTCTGACCACAACACGAGCTCGACTTTGATATTGGTACCTTTCAAAGTACTTTGGCATAACTTCATTCTAGTCTTTTTCATGTTTTGATACCCACAAACCGTACCCTTTCCACCCTAATCCGAGCCCGCAATGGCTTCAGAACCGCCCGCGGCGCGCTCGCCCAGCGCGAGCCCGGCGCCGGAATCACTACGAGCGCGAATCGAGGCTCGTCTGGCCGCCGTTGACACCGATTCCGAAGACGACGAACCCAAGACGAACGGCCGCGAGAGCAGGGCGTCACCAAAGACCTTCAATGCCAGCGACTCCGAGGAGGAAGTCGTCCGGCGGCCGAGAGGCCGTCTCGCTGCCCAGATGCAAGGCGGCGGCGGCGGCGGCGGCTCGAGATCCGATTCAGAAGAGCCCGAGAGCTTCCTCGACCGTATCCAGAAACGGTTGGAGGCTGCAGACGAGGACGAAAACGACGCGGAGGACACCGTCATGGGCGACGCCCAGGACGACGAAGACGACATCCCGGTGGCCCCCCGCCGGCTGCAGAGGAAACAGGCCAGAGAGGCCACACCAGAGCCGCAAAACTCCGCGGCGCCCTCTAGCCCGGGCCTTTTCGTGTCGCCTAACCGACAATCACCAGCCAAGCCGGCGAACGAGACGACGGCCGACAACGACTCGGACTCGGACGCGTCGCTGCCCTCTCTCAAGAACAACTCCCGCTTCCTGGCGCTGGTCGAGCGCAAGCGCCAGGAGAGGCTGGCCCGCGAGGCCGAGGAGGAGAAGAAGAAGGCCGAGCGCATGGAGCGCCAGAAGGCCATGAACGCGGATCTTTTCGACGATGACGACTCCGGCGCCAACGTCTCCGACATCAGCGACGACGAGGGCGGCAGGAAGCTGAGCCAGGCGGCGGCGCGGCCCGCGCGCAAAGCCGGCAAGAAGGCCATCGAGGAGATGAACCGCGAGACGCAGCGCATGGCGCGCAACATGCAGCTCGCGCACGAGGCCAAGACGAGGAAGAAGTTCACCAAGGCGGACTTTTTGGAGCGGTTCAACTTCCGCGGGGCTGCTGAGGCCAAGTCGGACCCCAAGACGACGAGCTCCAGCAGGCCGACGACGCCCGTCTCGGCTCACCAGACCGACGCCGAGATGAGGGACCCCGAGACGCCGCCCAGTTCACCGCCGGCCGCTAAGGCGTCGACGCCCAGCAAAGTGCCGGGGACTACTACGACAGCCCCGCCGCCGGCGCTGGCAGAGCACTCTGACGATGAAGGTGACCTGCCTTCCCTCGACGACGTGTTTGAAGCGTCGAAAAGGCTCGACAAGGGAAAGGGCAAAGCCGTCGCCTCGCCTCAAAAGTCACCCGTTAAGGAAGTGAAGCCGAAGCGTCAAGTCCGCATCAAGCTGCCCTCGATTTCAGCACACCACGCCGTGATCGACCTAGACGACGACCTGGAGATCACCGACGTGAAGAAGAGCAAGCTCGACGCCATATTCAACAATATCCCCATGAAGAAGTCCAAGGAGTCTCGATCTCTACACACTCTACGTCAACTCGCCCAGGTCACCTCGCCCGGCAAGCAGAGGAAGAAGCGGGACGACAAGTTGTCCATGACCGTCGGCGAGCTGCAGTTCACCCTTCAACAGCGGGCGCGGCAGCAGGCCAAGCTGGAGCGCGAGAGGCGTCTCGAGTACCTCAGGTCCAAGGGCGTCGTCGTGCAGACTGCGGAAGAGCGCGAGCGCGAGATGCAGGAGGTCGAGGACATTGTCGCCAGAGCCAGGAGGGAGGCCGAGGAGATTATGGAGCGTGAGAGAGAGGCGGCCAAGGAGGAGAAGAAGGAGAAGCGGAAGAACGGCGAGCTGGATGCCTGGGACGACAGCGACGATGAAGAGTACGAGGGCTCTGAAGAGGAAGTTGAGGAGCAAGTCGAGATTGAATTATCCGGCTCCGAGGAGGAAGAAGACGATGAGGGCGCCTCTGACGAGGAGGCGGAGGGCAATGCCTTGGTCGACAACGAAGCTGGTGACAGTGGCTCTGAGAAGTCGGGTGCTGAGGTCGACGAGACCGAGAAGCTTGACTTTGCTGAATCTGACGACGACTTGGGCCTCCCTACGAGGAACGTCCGTCGCTCGAAGCACACAAAGGTCATCTCTGACGACGAGGACGAGGAGAGCAGGGTCGAGGCAACACCGAGACCCAAGACGGCAACTCAGCAATCTCCTGCCGCCCCTAACACCAAGTCTCCCGCTATTCCCACGTCGGTGCTGCGGTCCGCGAAGAAAACGTTTATTCCTGGGCTTCCTGTTACCGGACCTGCTGGGCTCGGCTTGACCCAAATCTTTGCTGGTACCATGGATGATAGTCAGGCAGCAGCCGGGACCATCCCTTCTCAGTCACCAATGCCCGATTTCGACAGCCTTCCCGACTCCAACCTCATGGGCAACACCCAGCAAGACAGCATGATGATCTTTGACAGCCAGAGCGGCGACACTCAGCGTGTCGAGACGCAGCCCGACTCCGCGGACGGCGTGCACCTGCACTTCACCCAGTCCCAGATGCACGGCTTTGACAGCCTCCTGCGCGACGAGCCTTCCACCCAAATCTCCATGGAAGCCACCCAGGACGGGGGCTTGCAAGACTACACCCCGCTGAAGTCGCGCTTCGTGGAGGCGCCTGTTTCGACGGTGGACACCATGGTCCTTGACGGAGACGCAGAACCCGATACCGTGCTGGAATCGCCGCTTGTCCGCAGGGGCAGACTCCGCCGAAAGGTCGACGTTACTCCTGCGCCGGTCGAAGAAAAAGATGAGTCCAGACCCGCTAGCCCCGAGGTGGACGAGTTCGGCTTCAATACCACCGCTTTCAGCGTCATGAAGGACGCCGTCAAGGAGCAGAACAAACGCAAGAAGGCCGAGGAGTACAACCGCAAGAAGAGCAAGGCCAAGGAGATGGTCGAAGAGCAGGCCGAGGAATCCGAGGACGAGTATGCCGGTCTGGGAGGTGCGGACGGAGAAGACAGCGACGAGGATGACGCTGCTTCGGTCAAGGAGATGATTGACGACCAGGGAGGCATGACGGCCGACGATGAGCGTAAGCTCGCAGCGCTTTATGCGTAAGTTGACTTCTCCCTCATCTCAGCTTGACTTGACTAACAAGCGCAGTGAACGCGACCGAGCGACGGACGAGAAGATGGTGGACAAGCTGTTCCACGACATCACCACCGGTATGCTGCGCCGCAAGCGCGGTGCCGACTACGACCTCTCCGACTCGGACGACGGCGGCGAGGCGCGTCGCCGGATGAAGCGCCGGCAATTCCAAAAGATGCAGCAGGCCCTCTTCGCCGACGAGCGCATCAAGAAAATCGCCGAAAAGCCCGGCAACCAGGCCTTCCTCCGGACCATCGAGGACCGCGGCAGCGACGACGAGATGGACTTCCTCGACATCGCCCCGCCAGAGCCCATGGAGACGGAGGAGTCCCCGTCCCAGTCCCAGGACCAGCAGACCGTCCCCGACAGCCAGCCGGGACAGCGACAACCCCTCGCGTCGGGCGCCGGCACGAACCACCGCCCGCCCGCGAACCCGCGCCGCACAAGGGACGGCAAGAAGCCCTCCAACATTGGCGAGATCCGCGAGTCCGTCTCCAGCCTGCTCGAGGACATCAACGCCGAGATCATCCCCGCCACGAACCCGGCGTCGGACAGCGAGGCGGACGACGAGGCCCGGCCGTCGACTTCCCGGAGCAACAAGGAGAACCGCTCGCCCGGACGCAACCCGCGGAGAACCACCGCCGCGCGGCCCGCCGTCATCGACCGCATCTCCCTCAAACGCGCCTCCTCCTCCAACATGTCCACCATGTCCTCCAAGCTCGCCTTCGCCATGCCCACCGCCGGACCGGCGTCGGCCTCGTCCGGGGCCGGCAGCTTCAAGGTCCCGCACCTCCTCCGCCGCGCCACGACCAACTCGTCGTCCTTCAAGTCGAGCTCGGGCGGCAGCGGCAGCACGACCGCCGCCGCCAGCGCCGCCGGCGGCGGGTTCGGGGACGACGGCAAGATCAAGAAGAACGCGAGCAAGCGGTCCGGCGTCAGCGCGCTCGCGAGGGAGAACGAGCGCCGGGCGGCGATCCAGGAGAGCGAGAAGAGGCGCGAGGCGAGGAAGTGGAAGGGCGCGGAGAGGCGCGTCAAGGCCGTGGGTGGGCTCTTTGGGGCTGGGAAGTTTGAGTAAAAAGTTTTCTTACTCGAGGTTTTTTTGACGTGAACAATCAAGTATCATGATGAATGGGTTTGGAGAACGGGGTTTCGACTTGGGGGTAATTGGAGTCATGGGTGTATTATTGATGGATATCTATCTCATTGTTGGCGTCTGGGTAGGTAGGTAGGTAGCTAGGCAATCAGCTAGCTGGCTTCGGTTCATCGACATGTTTTGATCCTCAATTTACGAATTTTTCAGTGCAGGTCTTTGGCTGTGATCAATGGCGAAAAGGTGATGAACAAGCTAGCCTCTTTTTAATTCTTTGTCCATCTTGCCTCCTCTATCCGTACATCCACCGCCGAGTCTTTTGCAGAGCATCATCGCGCGTACGTATGTATCAAACTTGTCTTGGATTTCATTCCTCTCTCTCTCTCTCTCTCTCTCTGACTCCACCTCAACCCCCGGCGCGCTTTCCTTTTTGTCTTGGCTTTCCCTCTTCCCGGGCGTACGCCCTCCCCTGGCAGTACGCACCACACACAACACAAGGTACTCGGGTCTGCCCTTGCCTATTCTTGGAGGGGGGGTTCATGGTCATGGCATCGTCTATTTCTTCTTCTGGCCGGCGACGACGGTGATTTCCTTGGGCAACTCGGCGACGTAGGGCAGGAACTCGGGCTGGCCGGGGATGTACTTGCGGAGGACCTCGGGGACCTTGAAGCCGTCGGGGGTCTGGTAGTTCTCCATGATGCAGCAGAGGGTACGCTCGGTGGCGCAGAGGGTCTTTTTGGGGGGGCTTGGTGAGTACATGCAGAGATGATGCATTGGGGGAGACGGTTTTTTCGGGGGAAACTTACGGCGTTGAGAGCGTGGACGTACTCCTTGCGGCCACCGCCGGGGGCCTAAGTCCAATGTCAGCTGTGGCCATTGATAGATATTGGCAGAATCACGCGGCGACTCACCTCCTTGGCCTTCTTGACACCGTATCTGACCTCGAGCTCGCGGGTCTGGTAGTCGGTGCCTGCAATTGTCAGTTTGTACCCAAAGTATCTGTAAAACGCCAAGGAATACTCACAGTTGGAGCAGGACACGAGCTCCTTGTACTCCTCCTGGAAGGGGAACCAGGCCTCGAGATCGTACTTCTTGGCAGCGGCGTTGTTCCTGTACCAGTCAGTCATGCTGTCTGAACATGGAGGACCAGTGGGTCACTTACAGAGCTCCAGAGACGATGGAGACGACCCTAAAAATCCATTGTATGAGCAAACCTTCCCATAATGCACACACGCAGCAAGGGCGCGGCCACTCACCGGTAGGGCAGGCCGAGGCTCTGGTAAAACTCCTCGGAGGCGGCAATCATCTCGTCAAAGTGCTTCCAGCTGTCCTCGGGCTTGCAGAAGACGAACTGCTCAATCTTCTCAAACTGGTGGACGCGGAACAGGCCCCACGCCTCCTTGCCGCTGCGGCCCTTTGCGTCAGTACCTCGGTTTTCACATCTCCAAGAAGCGCGCGAGAACGTACTGCTTGCCGGCCTCCTTGCGGAAGCACGTGCTGTAGCCGGCGTACTTGATGGGCAGCTGGGCGCCCTGGATCCACTCCTCGCTGTGCAGGGCGGAGAGGGGCTGCTCGCTGGTGGCGATGAGGTACTTCTCCTCGCCGTCGCCAGTCACCTTGTACCTAGACACCAAGTCAGCGGTCTTCGTCTTCCCGAGGTAAGATTCCTCCAAAGGAGGGGAGGGGGGAAGCAGCTTACAGCTCCTCGTCGAACTGCTCGAGCTGGGCGGTCTTGGCCATCTGGTTGCGGTTCATGAAGAAGGGGGGCTGGTTGGGGGTGTAGCCCTTGTTGAAGAGGAACTCGAGACCGTAGTTGATCAGAGCCTGGTTCCTGTTTTTCGACGTGTCAGCACCGGCGCCGCAATCTCCCAACGGACCTCGCCGCAGCGTACGCGGAACACGTACAGGAACAGTCCGTAGCCGGTCAGGCAGTATCCCCTGTGTCCGACGAGCTTGATGGCCCTCTCGGAGTCGTAGCCCGCGAGGCGGGTGACGATCTGGTGGTGGCTGAGGGTCTGCTCCGTCTTGGGCGCGAGGCCGGCCTCGGGCTTCCACTCGCGCACCGTCACGTTGTTGTCCTCGTTGTCGCTGACGGGGACGGACTCGTGGACGTAGTTGCCGATGCTCTTGGCCTTGGCGTTGAGCGTCACCAGCTTGGCGGCCGCCTCGTCCTCCTTGTCCTTCTTCTGCTTCTGCAGCTCCTCCTTCTTCTTGAGCAGGTCGTCGGCGTTCTCCTTGTTCTTCTTCTTCATGCCAATCTCCTTTTGCGTCGCGTTGATGTCGCTGCCGATCTGCGTCGCCGCGTACTGCGTCTTGCGGTGGTCTGTTTTTCATTGGATCGCGGGCGCGATTAGAGTTAGCCCATCTTCGTGTCTTCCTCCCTGGCGCGCTCCCGCGCGCAGCTCGGGGGCGCGGAATTTCGAGGGTCTCGTACCGTCCCACAAGGCAATCACCTCGTCGACAACTTCGACGGGCGCATGGCGGCGGCGCTGGGACTCGCGGATCTTCTCCGGGTCGCCACCGCGGTCCTTGATGAAATCTTGGAGGTCGAGCATGGTGTCTGCGTTTTGGTCGGTGGAGAGGAGATGGGCGGGGCGGGCTGCGAGAAAATCGGCACATTAATAAGGCACTCGGACGACGGAATGACACGGCGCGGGCAGAGACTCACTCGATCCTGGGCACGGGACGGCGGGCAGATGGTTCGGCGTGACTGTTCCACGGTGACTCAGGAAACTGGGCGGGTGGTAAATTGTCGTTGCTGTGGTGGGGTTATTTGGCGGGGGCGGGGCTGAGGCGGTCAAACGCAAGGGTCTCCCACACCCTCTCCTTACAGGCGCATATCATCTTAGTGTTAAACGCCTAGCAAGTATCGCAAACTTGTCAGATGCAACCATATTCAAGTGCAATTGAGGCTCAGTCATATGAAATGCCGTCCTCCACGAGGCGTCAATGCCTTTTTCCGCCTCCCTGTCCGTTAACTATAGTACAGTTCTGCCGTGAAAACCTCCCAAACCAAAAGCGACCCAGAGCCATGTCCCATATTTCGCGCAGCCGTAGTGATCAATCTCCAGAAACTCAATAGTACAAAGCGCTTCAAGCCTCAGCAGTCGCACCCTCAACCTTGACCTTCTTCGACGACTCATCGGCCTCGGCAGGCTCCTCGGCCTTGCGCTTGGTGCCGTTAGACTCCTCGCCGTTGGCCTGGGCCTCCACCTTGGGCTCCACGGCAGGCTTCTCCGCAGGTTTGGGCTCTTCCTTGATCTTCTTTCTGACCAGACCGGTGAGGTCCGTGGCCGTCTTCTTGGCTTCCTCGATGCGGGCCTGCGTCTGCGCCGCCGATTCACCGAGAGCGGCGCCGAGAATTCCACCCATAGCATTGCTTCCGGCATCAGCAAGGGCGGCATTCATGTCAATGGGAGGCTTGCGGAGTTCGATGAGCTGCCAAGGTTAGTACAGAGACCGTACATTTGGGAGGTCGGACTTACGCGCTGCTCCATGTCTGCGATCATGTCCTTGACATCGGTGATTGTTGCTCTCGTGACCTCGTTGTCCTCAGGAGAGGCCATGGTGGCCAACTCCACCTCCTTGTTTTGCAGCTTCAGCTTCGTGCTGTTGATGGCAGCCTCCAGCTCATCAGCAGCCTCCTCGCGAAGCTTCTCGTCAAAAGGCTTGTTCTCCGCCTTCTCACCCTCCTCTTGAGTGGTCGTGACTGAGGCGAACTCGAGCGCCAATGAAAGCTTGAAATGCGCCTCGGCAATAACTTCGGAATCGTCGGTGTACAGGTCCTTTTTGTACTTCAAAGACTTGCGCGAGTCCTCAATAGCATCGGGGTATCTATGTCTTGGTTAGCAATCAGGTCATCCGCGAAAAAGACGAACGGCTCACCTCTCATTCTCCAAGGAAATCTCGGCAAGGAGATCGTGGGTGTCAGCGAGTCGCTCCTTGACGTGCTTGATGCTAAGCTTCTCGCCGTCGACCTGCTCCTGAGCCTTTCCATTGGGCTCCTCCTTCTCCAGTTCCTCCAGCTGGCGGCTGTAGAGGACGCGGGCCATATCAAGAACACCGAACGCGACGGCGAGGTCGTCCTCTTCTTCCTCTTCCTCTTCGCCCTCGCCTTCGGCCTTGTGAAAAGTCAGCTTCCGTTCGACAGGCTGACTTGGTCCCGCTTACCTCTTCCTCGTCCGACTCGTCAAAGTTTTCGTCGCCAGTGAACTGGAATAGCGGCTTCTTGTCCTCAACCTTCTCCTCAGGCTTGGCACCAGACGCCTCACCGGCAACAATCGCGACGCCCTCCTCAGTTATTCTTTCGGCCTTGGTCGCGGCTGGCGCCTTGGTCGGCGCGGCAATTGCGGGCGCGGGGGCCGGAGCAGCAGCCTTCTTGGGCTTTGGTTCAGGCTTCTTCTTCTCACCAGCGGCCTTGCCGCCCAGCACGTCGCTCTTGCTCTGTCCAACCTTGAAGACACTGCGACCGTAGAGGAAAAGGATTTCGGCGTTCGACGGGTGCATCTCGCCGTTGATTTCGTCCTGCAGCTCGGCGGCCTTGGTGAAGCAGTCGGTTGCTTCATCGTACTGCTTCTTCGCATAAAGCGCAGTTCCCTTGGCGGCCATATCGGCCAAGGTCACCTTCTTGGAGTTGACGTCCTCCTCCGACTCTTCGCCGGTCGCGGTGACGGGCGTGTCCTGCTGGGCGGGCGCATCTTGCTTGATCTCTGGGTTTGCGACATGCGCCTCCACAGCCGGGACCTCAGCGGCAGGGACCTCGGCGGCGACAGTGGGTTGCTCCGTTGCATCAGCCATCGTGGGGAGCGGAAGGGTATCTCGTGTTTGTGGAATTGGCAATTGATGGAGTTGGAAGAGCAGAATCTCCTGGGGGAGGTGGATGGAAGAAGATGGATAGTTTTGCGACGGGATCGAGCAACGACGGCTGGCAGCTGTCCGTCTTTGTCTGTGGTACGACGCGCGAGCTGCGAGGAAGGCGCGTTGATTGGGGAACGAAGCTGCAGGGATAGCTCCTTCCAGCATGTCAAACGAGTACGACCCAATTGGAAACACGAGTGTGCATGCACTTTGTTCACTGTGCTAAGCACTGTATTAAGTCCCATCAATTCTGGGAAGGACCAGCTTGGGCAGTTTGCAGGATGCTACTGCCGCTGGCCTAAATTACCGTAATGCCTGACATGTTCCTAGACGCCTCATCTCCACTGCTGCCTTTCATCTTCTTTCATCACGGGTGCCTCACAGTTTGCCCAGATTGGTCGATGGAGGAAGGACCTACAACTGCAGGTTCGCCGACGGCGCCCGGCTTGGCTGTCCCCTCAAGTGCGCCGACGACCCTTTGAATAGGCTCTGCCAAATAAAGGCCTCGCTCAAGAGCAATTCAATGTCCTTTTCCGTCCACGACTTTGTCGGTAGGCTCTGCAAGAACATCATGATTTCCTGGAAGTCCATCTTGACCAGTTTGTCCGACCACTTGACCAGGAAGGCTGCACACACATAAAGATGGAACTCCGAGAATCCCTGCTCCTCAGCCTGTGATGGATTAGAGTAATACTGCCGGAAAGGGGACGAGGGTGCTCACCAAATAAGTATCCCACATTCGGATCGTATTGCGTACACTGATCTCACGCATGAGAAGACAGTTCATCCAACGGAAGCTGAACTGGATGAATTCAACATGCTCATTTTCGAGATGCTTCGAGAGTCCCGCATCAATCCGCGCGGTGAGGTCGCGAAGAGCGGCAACTTGTCTCTGGATGCCTGGTTGCGCCACGATGTAGTGGTCTTGAATGCCATCGAGGAGTTTTGTAAGACACCAGAAGGAGTCCGCCTCCACAGCATCCAGGACCGTCTTGGGCAACTGACCAGGGTCCATACCGGACTCTATGTCGGAGTCGGCAATATACGCACTCAAAAAAACTTGCCAGAATGGCGTGACGAGGTCGTTGATGCCTTGTACGTAACCACTAGCGGGATGCCGGACAGCCCAGACGTACAAAATTCGCTCCAGGGATCTCTGGGTGGCCTCATACGAGTAGAGCTCGATATGGGGATTTGTCCTTGGAACATCGATGCTGATCTGGTGCCAGATCGCCTCGTCCAAACCCCTCGCCTTGCCCGTCGGCGCGGTGCTTGTGCTGCCTCGCTCGAAGGCCTGTCGAACACCGTCCAGATATTCTTTTCGTTTCCTCTCCAATGTCGCGACCCTCCTTTCGCTGTTTGTAGGCAGGTAACTGAGAAGAAGTTGCCACGTCATGGGGCGAACCTCCTGGGGGATACCAGACCAAGCCAGTTGGCGAAGCTCCTGGAGAGGTATCGTGGACGCCTGTAGGAGCTTCTTGAACTTGTTGATTCGGGTTATTCTAGAATTGGCCGCGTCAATCTCTTTGGGTGTCGCGTTGGCGGGTACTGCGGGGTGATTAATTAGGTGCAGGGCGTTTGCCGGGTCTGTCGCAGTCAGCGCAGCACATCATCCCCAGTTGCGCCGTTGCCTACCTCTCAAAATTTCCTTGTACTGTGGTCTTAGAATCTTGCCCTCACTCTTCTTTGGCATCGGATAGGTCGGTGCAGGCCTCTCAATGGCTATATCCGCACTGTTCGAGTATCTTCTGTTGTGTAGGCCAAGCCCGAAGGAACCGTGCATCGGCGACAGACTCCCATTCGGATCAGATCTGTTTTGCGCCGCCATCTTGCGCGTCCGCCTCTTCATGTTGGACAGGCTAGGCAATCCGAAGTCATCGCCGTCGTCATCTTCATACCCCATCATATCGTCCTCGTCCTCGTCCGCCTTCCAGTCATCATTCGTGTTGGAAAGAAAGTTTATATAGCTTTTGATCGGCGGGGAGGAGAGACCTGAAGCAGGCCGCGATGTCGGAGGAGAGGCATCACTGGGACGGCCTTTGGTCGAGTGGGAGGATGGAGGAGTTTTCGGTCTCGACGAAGAGCTCGATAGGTTCCTGTCCTCGAATTAGCGCGACAAACTCGTGCCCAGAACCCGCGAGGGCGGCGCACAAAGAATCGAATTTCAAAATATCCGCGTGAGAGTAGGCGGCTCCAACAACCAGGCTAGAGTCGCGACCTGTCCTTTTCGGTGTGTTCTCGCGTGGGGGCGGTTTCCAAAACGGCGATGCAGAACTACCCCAAGTCAGTTCCGAGACTCTGCCCGCGAGGCTGCGAAGCCAACATACTCAGAGCGGTCTGCGCCGAGGGCAATGATTTAAAATTAGCCAAGACTTCCTAGAGACAACGTTTCGGCGCCCGCGCCGCAGCGACAACAGGCATCTTGAGATGCCATAGGTTATGACGAAACCCACCGACTTGGACCATTTCCTGCTGCGGGGCAGTTCAGCATTGCGATGACGGGCCTATACAGGGGTGAATCGGAGCGTACCTGTTGCGAGGGCTTCTTCCCACTCCCTGAAGAGGAGAACATGATGTCGTTTGTCTATTCAGACCGTGTCATTGTGTGTCTTGGTGTTGAGATGCGCCAGGCGAGTCGCCTGAGCTCCGAGCAAGTGACCTGTGGCCGGACCCTTGCTTCACATTAGTGTACCGCCCGCCGCTTTGAGCAGCAGTTGAAGTGGAGTCGAGGAGGTCACTGTGGCTTCGGCCTCTCAACTGTGGCGGTGTGGTGTTTCCGGGTACGGGTGCGAGTCGGAAGCCTGTGGCAGTAGCTTTGATGGCCCTTTCACCCCATATGCAAGTCGGAGGCGGTGGAAAGTCTGGAGTTGGTTCAATAAACAAAACAAGCTCAGCCCTCAATAAACAAGATGATACCGAGCGCTGCAAGGGGTTTTCGGTTGTTGCAGCGAGAATTCCAAGCGGGTCGCAAACGGTCAGACTTCCGATTTCAACAGCACCTCAGCTCCACGGTGCCTGACCACACCAGCACTGCGCCCTGGAAATCCCAGTCACGTGCTTTGCTGAGGCTTGCTTCCCCACCGCCACGGCTCAGAGTGGTAGAGCCTTAGCAGCCAACACTAAGGTAAGCCGTGACTTGGGCCTTCCGCCAGCCCTTTGTAGCTTTGATTGGATTGAGTGCCGCCATTGGCTCCGCTTCCTTCTTTTAGCCCCACCTTCCCTCCTCTTCCAGCAGGTGCAGTCCTGCCTAAGAAATATCCAAACAATCACTGCTACATGGCAACGTCGCCCTTTCCCCCATCCTTTCTCCATTAGATCCTCACGTTCTTTAACCTACCCGGACTCCTTCCCTCTTCTTTTCTGAACTGCCCTGATACATCTGCTGTCTAGAGCAGCTCCTCGTAGCCCACTAGTTGCATCAACAACACAGCAAAAATGACGGAGCCTGAGAACTTCGAGGAGGATCTCTTCGCCGATCTGTGAGTGACGACCCTTTGACATCAGTTTCCATCGCTGCATTGCTGATATCTTCACCAGCTACGACGATGATACCCCCGCAAAGCCAGCTGCCGCTCAGCAACCTGCGGCTGCACCCGCTCCTGCCCCGTCTCCTGTTCAGAGCTACGAAACACACGCCGAACCGCCCCCTGCAGCCGAACCAGACCATGGCGGCGACGACATGAAGTATGAAGATGACGACGATGATGACGAAGTGGACTTCAATCTCGGCGGTGGCAGCAATGCTGGTGGAGTCACCTCCCATGCACCTCCATCAAATGGAATGAGCGCAGTCAAGCATGAAGAACCTACGTACTCAACGAGCACGGCTAAGAACCCCAGCGCCAAGGAAGACGGGTAAGTGAATGTTCGCTCGCTATTTGATGTTTGCATTTGTTCCACACCCAACTGGCATGGCACCCGGGATAAGGTTGCCTGCGTCAAATGGAATAACTGGCAGCTGCTCAGCTGCGGTTTGAGGGAGCTTGGGCGTCAGTGGCCCCATGGAATCTCGCATCGGACCGACTCGGTCTCTTGGGGGCTTGGGGGGAGAAAGAGAAGGCAATACCAGACAATGTCGGTCAACCAATCTTTGGATCAGACTTCAGGGCAATCGAGCAAGCCGAGGAAGAAAAAGAAAGAAAGACGCAAGACACAAGAGCCAGAAGATCAGAAAGAGAAGCCAGAAAGAGGTACCACAAAATCAGCTGGAAAAGCAGCCAGAGATCACCGAGATATGCCGCCGATAGTCAGTCACTCAGTCAGTCAGATCAGGAGCACCCACGTGCGCCTTCTATAGCCCAGTCGCAGATGGTCTTAAGAGCGCGACGAGATCCGTCAGCGTTCTTTGGCTGCTGTAGCAAGATTAGCAGCGGATAGCGCTCGAGGCTAGAATCTAGCAGAGACTTGACGATAGCAAAAGACACCAAACTTTCGACAATGACCAGGCTATCCGCTCCGCAATTCTCCCACATGTGTGAGAAGTTCGTGGCTGGCTGGCACTCCTCGTCAACGACAATCACTCTCTGGCTGCAGTCACAACCCAAGACAAACGAATCTCGCAGTCAGTCTGGAGGAAAATGGACCAAAACGGTCTTGCTCTGATGTTCGACTGCTGAGCACCAGGCCCTTCCGCTTCTATCACGCCGCCAACCTGGACACTTGAACGGACCGAGGTTCATGACATGGAAGTTGAAGAGGATACATGGGAAACGCGCCACCAACTCAAAACTTGCTGTTCTTATCCAACTGCAATTTCGACAGCTTTAAAGACCTTTAAGAGGGGGAAAGATCCACGAGACAGACATCGGCTGCTCCTTTGTTACGCTTCTGGATGCTGAGCCAAAGACCATTGCCATGCCCGGTTGTGCTGGCGCCCGAGTTGCCCAAACCTCGGCCGCGCTCCACGATTGCCTTGCATCTGCCCAACACGACAACGTCTTGTTATTTACATTTGACGTTTCCAGAGTTGCTGACCGAGATTTGTTGCAGAAAAATGTTTATTGGTGGCCTGAACTGGGAGACAACCGATCGTGAGCAGCAACCGAGCCGTACGTCATTTCATGCAGCCCGCTAACAATCACCAGAATCCCTGCGAGACTACTTTTCGCAGTTCGGCGAGGTGGTTGAGTGCACCGTCATGCGTGATAGTAGCACGGGTCGGTCCAGAGGTTTCGGCTTCTTGACCTTCAGAGACCCCAAAACGGTGAACATTGTTATGGTCAAGGAACACTTTTTGGATGGCAAGATTGTGGGTTCTTGGGCTGCATTCTGGTGCTGTCGAGCTTTGTGCTAACGCCTTGCAGATCGACCCCAAGCGCGCGATCCCCCGCGATGAGCAGGAGAAGACGAGCAAGATTTTCGTCGGCGGCGTCAGCCAGGATACCACGGACCAGGAATTTAAGGACTACTTTGCACAGTTCGGCCGTGTTGTCGACGCCACACTTATGATGGACAAGGATACCGGTCGCCCCCGCGGATTCGGCTTCGTCACCTTTGAGAGCGAAGCCGGCGTCGAGGCGTGCCTCAGCACCAGCCTCGAGATCCACGGCAAGCCGATCGAAGTCAAGAAGGCTCAGCCGCGAGGCAATCTTCGCGAGGAGGAGGAGGCGGCACGTCGTGGAGGCAAGTTTCGCAAGGGCGAAGACGGCAGCGCCAGCCAGAGCGGCATGGCAGGCGGCCAGATGGGTGCTGCCGGCGGTATGACACCGCAAGTCATGGCCCAATACTTCCAGCGCATGCAGCAGTACTTTGCTGTGATGCAGCAGCAGATGGCCATGAGCCGCGGCATGGGCCCGATGAATCCTGCCATGATGCAGCAGATGATGCAAATGCAGCAGATGCAGATGCAGAACCAGATGATGGGTCGCGGTGGGGGCGGCAACGGCCAGAACATGATGGGCAACATGACGCCTCAGATGATGCAGCAAATGCAGCAGATGCAGCAGCAAATGCAACAGCAGATGGGACAGCAGATGGGACAGCAGATGGGACAACAAGGCGGACCTCCTGCGGGTCCCAGCGGAAACTTCAGCCCCCAGCAGCAGATGTTCGACCCTTCCCAGGGAGGCCAGCCCCAACAGCAACACAGCGGCGGACCGCGTCGTGGAGGCGGCGGCGGTTCCGCTGGCGGCGGCGCCGGCCGTGACCAGTACAACCAGGGCGCCTACAACATGGGTGGCGGAGCCGGACCGACGTCCTGGGAGGGCATGTACGACGACGTGCCGCAGCCCAACATGAACCCCGGCGGCGGCCGGGGCGGAGGTTTCAATCGCGGACAGCGGGGCGGACACCAAGGAGGATCGCCGGATCCCGCGCACGCTCCGCCCGCTAACGCGCCTACGGGCCCCAAGAATGCCGGCAAGCCGGGCGCCAACTATCGTGGCGGCGGACGCAGCGGCACCCGCGGCTTCCACCCTTACTCGCGCTAGTAGACGTGTGTACGGTGCAGAATGCTCGTGGTTTGAGACGCTACAACGACAACTTCTGACTGGGGGACTACGATAAGGGGGAATCTCAATGTCTACCGGCCTGGCTTCAGCATGGCCCTTCGGAGCGAGGTGCCAGGGAGAGCATGATGACTTCTGTTGAGGTGGCAGGACGGACTGATTTCACGAAAAAGAGACCGCAAAGAGAGTACTTTGGAGACTGGGGATCGGGACGTTGACTTGGGGATACGGTCTGGGTCGGCTGGCTTTGCGTTCATGCCTTTACACTATTCCATTTTCTTTGTGTCGTTTGCGCCTCGGAAATGTGTATTATACGACGAGCCCCCCAAAATTCACTGCTAATACGACATCTTCGCGCTGGTATGTGGCCTAGTGTATGGTGACCGGTTACGATTGCGCCCTTGACAAATCCATAGAAACATCCCCCGCCTGATTGATCATCTCGCCATGGTGTAGAATGACAAATCCGAAGACCCTGACGACGGCGCTTAATTCGCATCTCGCGACTATCGCATCCCGCGACCACTACCCCTCCCCATCTGAGCCCCTCTCTGGCCCCTGAATAGGATGGCCCGGCCTGCCCCCCCGAGCCGGGTCATCATCCGGACACCAAACTGGAACTTGCCGGAAAGACATGGCAGCATAGCAGCAGATAGGCACAAGCTCCCGTGCCGTCGCTCATCCACATCTCGAGTCCAAATCCTATCGTGACCAAAGCGAAGATATGCCAATCAACTACGGATAAAACACCCAGCCCGCCCAGGACTCTCGCTCCGTCATCGGGGGAGGGCCGCCCAATTCGTCAGCAGTCCCAGGTGTCCCCTGTTCTTGCTTATCCATTCCGGGTGCTGTGAATGCCGGACAACCACCGAGGCTTCCCCAGACCACTTTCTAGGTTCTCGGCAGAGAGGTTGCAAGCCATCCGGAGGCTGTCGTCCTCCTCGGCCGTCCCGAGGCCATCCCGGAACTAAAATTTTGCCTTGACCCTCAGGGGACTGACTGACTGACACGGCGACGGACCCCACGTCCTTAAGAGAGCGAGGGTTGTTCAAAAAAAAAAAAAAAAAAAAATTCCGAACCACGGTCCGCCAGAAACAGGCAAGTGTCCACCAGGTGCCGCTAAAAGGCAAAAAAAAACCAGCATGTGATTTCTAATCAACCCCTCCATTTTACCCCTCCATCGTTCGTTCGGTGCAACCGCGCGTGTGTGTGCGCGCGAAGAAAGCAGCGGAAAAAATAAAATAAAAATAAAAATAACAATCTACAAGTCATCGTCGTCGTTTCATGAGTAAGGTGCCTAGGGAACAAAAACACCCCACATACCAGAGCACTTCTGCGCAATTACCATACCTTACCTTACTGTCTCCCCCCCTGGAATCCCGTCTCTGACCAATGCCCCTCCTCGTCTTTGCAATGTTGACGTGATCCCGCGGGAATCCAATCACATCACATCACACACGCACACAAACGTGCACACACATACACACAGCCCGCGGCAGGAAACCCGTCACATCAATCAATCACCCCCCACATCGTCCGTCGGCTGTCGGGCTGAGCCGCAAGTTACATACATTCTCCAACGGGGCAGGCGAAAACCTACCTTGCCTTGCCTTGCCTTACCTTACCTTACCTTTGCCTTTGCCTTGTCGTCCAACACCAAAGCTCCCCCCCCGGTTGCCTAGACCGTTGCGCCATCGCGGGTATCTCGCTGAAGAAACAAAACACCGAAACCCACCCGCCCGGCCCAATCCCACCCCCCGCCCCTCGTCATCGCCTCGCCTCGCCTCGCCTTGCCTCGTATCGCGAGCTGAACGGCCATCTGACGTCTTATCTCCCGTTTTCCCTGGAACGGCGGGGAAGAAACAGACACACACATACACGCACAACCCCTCGCAAGGCTCTGGTAAACAGAGAGAGGCGGCTAGTTCAGCCTCGCACTCTAACCACCTCCGATAAGAACCTCAAATCTCGAGACATACTTCTCCGGGGTCTTCTAGAACAAAGGCACACATAACCGTCCGTAAAACGCCGCCGCCCGGTCGACACTTTCTCGCAAACCAGCACCCGGGGGCCGCGCCCAGGACCCGGTTCGTAGCCGCAAAACTACCTACCTTACGCAAAAAGCCAAACGCAACCCCGCCGAAGCCGCACCCGTAACCGCCAGCACCGCCGCCGCCGACTCACTCACCAACCATGGGTCTCCTGCAAGTTCCCGAGCATTGCCTTTTGTTTCTCTCTCCCTTAATCTCGCGGAGCACATGAACCGGAAATCCTAACGCGTTTTGCCCCTTCCGTAGAGCCCTGGGAACGGCCCTCGAGTGGCCGGATGCCAAGCAGCGCGCCGATCAGGTCCGGGAGTGGGGTATCAAGGTTCGATGACTCTCTCTCTCTCTCTCTTTTTTGGCGCGCGCGTCTCATACGAGACTCACTGCAACTTGCATTCAAGATAGTCCAACCCCCGCTGACCAGCGTGGCCTCGGCCATCGTAGCAACTCTTGGAGATATGGAACAAGGCAAAGGGCAAAGAGCGCGATGCCATGCTGTGGGGAGACGAGGTACGTCACCGCCGGCGCCAGTGCCATGCTCTCCCGCGTCTAATTCGTCGACTCTCAGGTCGAATACCTGGTCGTCACCTACTCCGAGGATGAGCCCAAGGTCCGCCTGTCACTCAGACAGGCCGAGATCCTGACGGCGCTCGCCGAGAGTCCCGACCTGGCCAAGGAGGGAGGTTGCGTGCCGGAGCTGCAGGAGGTGGCCAGAGAGTCGTGCGTCTCCCGTCTCTTGGCTCACTCACTCACTCACCCACTCATCGCTCACACGGCGGATGGACGAGTGAAAACGACTGAGACGAAACACGCACACCGACTAACACCTCAACAGGTCAACCACCCTCCCCGTCTTCCACCCGGAGTTCGGCCGCTTCATGCTCGAGGCGACCCCCGGCAAGCCCTGGGGCATCGGCTTCAAGGAGCTCCTCGACGTCGAGCCCGACATGAAGCTCCGCCGCAAGATCGCAAAGGACCACATGCACGCCAACGAGTACCCCATCACCCTCACCACCTTCCCCCGCCTCGGCTGCCCCGGCGACTTCACCGAGCCCTACTACCCGCCATCGGGCCCCAAGCTGCGCTCCCAGTTCGTCCCGGACGAGATCGCCAACCCGCACATCCGCTTCCCCACCCTCGCCGCCAACATCCGCTGGCGCCGCGGCCGCAAGGTACAGGTCAACGTCCCCGTCTTCCACGACCGCAACACCCCCAACCCCTGGCGCGACCCGACCGTCGACCGCGACATGCACAACTGGCCCGAGGACGACGACGTCCGCAACGGCGCCGCCCCGGACAACTTCATCCACATGGACGCCATGGCCTTCGGCATGGGCAGCTGCTGCCTCCAAATCACCTTCCAGGCCAAGAACATCACCGAGGGCCGCAAGATGTACGACCAGCTCAGCCCGCTGGGGCCCATCCTGCTCGCCCTCACCGCCGCCACGCCCGTCTACAAGGGCTTCCTCGCCAACACCGACGTCCGGTGGAACCAGATCAGCCGCGCCGTCGACTGCAGGACGCCCGAGGAGCTGGGAGAAAAGGTAAACAAACACCCCACCACGTCAAGAACTCGACGGGGAGCCCTGCTAACAACACCCGCGTCTGATAGCCCCTTAAGAACGACCGCTGGCGGATACCAAAGTCCCGCTACGCCTCCAATTCGACCTACATCTCGACGGACCCGCGCCTGCGGCCCGAGTACCTGTACCCGGATCTCGTCATCGACGAGGACATCAAGGCGAAGCTGATGGAGGGGGGCATGGACGACCGCCTCGCGACGCACTTCGCGCACCTCTTCATCCGCGACCCCATCGTGGTCTTCGAGGAGGACCTGCAGGAGCTCGACCTCTCCAAGACGGACCACTTTGAGAACCTCCAGTCCACCAACTGGCAGCACATGCGCTTCAAGCCCCCGCCCGCCGACAACAGCATCGGCTGGCGCGTCGAGTTCCGCCCCATGGAGATCCAGCTGACCGACTTCGAGAATGCCGCCTTCTCCGTCTTCATGGTCCTCGTCACCCGCGCCATCCTCTCCTTCGACCTCAACTTCTATATCCCCATCACCAGGGTCGACGAGAACATGGAGCGCGCCCACGCCGTCGACGCCGTGCTCAAGGAGAAATTCTTCTTCCGCAAGAACCCTTTCCCCAGCCGCCCCGTCCGCCAGGGCGGCGACAGCTCTCGGCCCGGGTCCCGCCCCGGTTCCGCCGCGCCAAGCAGGCCGCCGACCCCCGTGCTCCCCGTCGAGGACGAGTACGCCGAGATGACGGTCGACGAGATCATCAACGGCAGCCCCGACGCCGGCGGGTTCCCGGGTCTCATCCCGCTCGTCGAGAGCTACCTCGACGGCGTCAACGTCGACGTGCAGACACGCTGCGAGCTCGACACGTACCTGCGGCTCGTCAGCCAGCGCGCCAGCGGCAAGCTGTCGACGGCGGCGCGCTGGTTGCGCGACTTCATCGACGTCCACCCGCAGTACAAGCACGACAGCGTCGTCGGGGAGGAGATCCAAAAGGATATCGTCAAGGCCGTCATCGCCATCGGCGAGCGGGAGACGGCCGGCAAGGGCTTCGGCGGGCTGGACGTCTACGGCCTGCCGAAGCTCCTCGGCAACTTTAGACGGGGCTGCGGCGGCGCGTAGCCGGTCGGCCGGCCGGCCGGCCAGTCAGCCTCCTGGGTCTCACTTGATTTGGAAGGCTGGCGATAGGGCGGTGGATGAGAGCGACAGGACGGACCATCGGCGGGATGGCCAAGGTGCTAGCTAGACAGACCCTTCCGCGGGCGTCGTGAACCAGATCGAGGGCCGGCGCCTCTCCCGGCTTCTCTCGCACGTAATGAACTCGTAGACTTCAGAGTACACATCGTAAGACAACATCGTAGATTTCCTCACATGACGTACCCTGACCTGAGCTGATTCTTTTGTGATTTGTGGCGGTTCGTCGGGCGGTCAGCCGCAGATGAGAGTCATTTCTCAACGCAACCGGTCCCGACGACTGCGAGAGACGGAGAGAGCGTAGGACAGCGAGGTGTTTGGCATTCGCTCGCGGACGTGGCTTGATCTGAGATGATGCAATCTGAGATTCGACGCCTCACATTTCTGCGCCTCTACGATGTATTCTCAAACATCGTCAGGGGCTCATACTGCTACACCGAATGATTGAGATGACGTCTGGACCGAGGTAGCAGCATCATTTCTCGCGCATCACTCCAAGAGCAGCCATCTCGCGGATTTTCCCGCGATTGCCAACGGGTCCAAGCAAACGCCTTCGAAGGCGTCATGTAATGATTCTACAATCTTGCCGGAAGACTAGTTCTGGCCACGTCCATCTCAGTGAATGGAAGTCCACGTCCGTCCCGGGTCCGCGGAGCTGGACTGGAGACATTTGGTGTCTTGGGGCCGGATCTGGATACGGACAAGCTCGCGAGGTTGGCATGACATGAGGCTACACGCCTTACGCCCGTTTGCTGGGAGCTGCCCTAGATTCCTCCGCTGACGTCGACTGATTGGGGCGCATGGCGATATCCCAGCTTGGTGGAATCGGCCGTAGTGGTTGAAGATGGGCAGATTGGCGTGGCGTACGGTTTGATGGAGCAGCCCGTTCCCGGTTTCCAGGGAAGGGATGACCCGGAAAGCTGGTACTTTAGAACCAAGGGGGCGTGTGTGTGTGCGTGTGCGGGTGGGGAGTGTCGTGCCATGCCATGGCCATGCCCTGTTAGCAAGCTCCTGAACACTGGACCGAAAACGAAATCGACACGGGGTCTGGGTTCGTGTGATGTTTTCCCGCTGCCAAAAAAAAAAGGGCGTGAGCCTAGGCGCCGGATAGTGCTAGTTGGACCGAGATATTTGCTAGACCTCCAGTTCGTGTCTTGGATCTTCTCGCCGGCGGCATGCCAAAACAAGTGCGATCCTGTGGCGGAAGTAGTTGCACCGGCAGTTCGGTCGAGGCAGAGAGAAGATGCCACGGGGCAGGCAACAAGGGTCTGTTCATGGCAGGAAATATGTGACGGCGTTGTTCGGTATGACGCCGCGGTTGGCACGAAGTATGGGCTGCTCTTTGACGTTGCCCACCGACGTCTACTGACAGGAACTGCGATTCAGCAATCACATTCCGCTGCTGACCAGGAGCCACGTTGCTGGCATGGTCATGCGGCTGTCTGTGGCTGGTTTGATGTACTCTTGGCCATCGAGGCGGGCAGATCGCACCATGCCAGAGCTGCGTAGTGAGACACCATACATTGCCTGGCTGCCCGTCTCCTTGCGCGGTGTTTTGCATCCGCAGGAAGCTGAGCTTGTCTGAGGGGGCTCGAGCAGCACCTTTCAAAACCGGAGCCAAGCCACGACCTGTCAATGGATCCTTCACGGGGACGGAATTGTGCAACTTTACATCTCAGCTTGGCGGTTTGAGCTCTGCCGGGTGATGTGGCAGGAGTAGCGGAACGCATCGTCTGGCCCTAAGGGCCGAGGGTCAAATTCAGGAGGCGGAGCCTCTCAAAGCCATGACTTTTAAGACATTGCAGACAATCTGGAAGGATTCCACTGGTGTTCCCGGGCCTCTACACAGGCCTGGAGCACCTTTTTCTCCAGGCGAGCAAGACGAAGGCTGAACGGTCATGCATGGAAGGTTAGCCCAGGCCGTGGAAGGCTGCTGTCCCCCAATCTCCCTACGTTCTCACGTCGATAGCGTCGCCGCTACGCAGCGTGAGGAGGCAAGGAGAAAACATGCCGACCCGGTATGACCGTTCCTTGTCCTTTTGGCATGGGCAGGCATTTTCAGCTGCGTTCGGAAGGCCATGTCTACAGTTCTGGCATGTCGCGTGGGAGCCGTGTGGGCAGGCTGAAGCGGCTTGTGGTTTGGAAGCCGCAAGCGGCAGCGATCGGCACGAGGCGCCATGGTTCGATTGCTGAACCATCGTGACGTAGCAGGCTGGTCTGGACGCTGGATGAGTGTTCGTACAGAGGGCGCTATTGAAGGAGCGAGGAGCTAGTCTCCCGGGGGAGGGATTGGGGAGCAATCTGGGCTTGGTTCAGCAACGCAAGGTGGTGTTGCGGTTGTAGGCCGGTTTGCGGTTCGCATTGGACGGTCCGTTGGATCGACGTGTGCGCGTGTTTGGCACTTAGTAGTAGGCCCAGGGCGAGCCGAACGGCCGTAGGAGGGAGCTGTGACGGGTCACAAAGTCGGAAGCGATCAAGCCCGTCGTGTCTATTGGCGCACGGTACGAGCTCGATACACACCCAGGTCCATCAGATGTGACAAGTTTGCTTGTAGGTTGGCGAGCCCGGTTCAGCGGTAGCGCGAGCACAGAGAGAAAGAGAAGGCGGAATGGAGTAGGATGGGCCCTACCCTTGCGCAGACACACGGGTGTCAGATCGTTTGATGAGATCCAACCAGATCTGGGCCCGGTGACCTCGTGGAATGCAGCGTGGAAACCCCGGAGCAAATCGGGGGCCGTGCAAAGGATCTCGGGCGACAAGGCATGGCGAAGCGAAGGGCGAAGCTAGATCAGATCGTACGATGTCGTCTATGGGGAAGCGCGAGAGTTTGTGCGCCAAGATTAAGAGTTGACGGTGCGTCCAGACAAGGACGACCAGGTGGCGGCCAGGGACCTGGGCTGCAGCGTGGCATTCTGTCTGTTCCATGGGCCGAGTCAGCGTGTTTGAAGGGGCGGAAGTGGAGGGGAAACGCTGGCATTGCCGCTGGAGTTGTTGTGTCCGTACCCAAGAATGGGGTACGGCGTGCATTGGCAAGACAAGGAATCCATCTGTAGCCGACTGGAGCTGGAGGAGCTGTAGCCGGAGATGGAGACTGGAGCTGAAATTGGCAGTTCACGTTATTGGAACTTGGAGGCGCAGATTCGCACCCTGTGGCCGCACCATGTAGTCGTCTGCTCCGCACCACACAGCATCCGATATGCGCGGGAGTCGCTCGGTACGCATGTACATATACTCCTCGCCTGTATGGATCAGGGAAAACATGAATGGGCCCAGGCCCAGATCCAGGGATCTGAACAGCATAGCTTATCTGCTTTCGGGGCTTGGGAACCCACGTGGCTGGGAGAGGCACGGAGCTTTGTGCTAGAGCAGAGATCAACGGGCACCGGACTTTTGTCTTGGTGTTTGGCTTGGGCTGGGCGAGGCCAGACGGCGACGTGATTTCCCAGAATGCGCTGGCGGCAGATGGGAAAGCGATGTGGCAGATTAGGCAGGCTGCTGGACTAGCACGGCTAGCAGAGCGTGGAAGGGACTGAGACCCCTGGTCTTGGTGTTGGGGCTGTTTTTTATTTCACTCTCTGCCGTCATTGAGATCGGCCTTGTCAATTTGTCCGGCCATGTCGCGTGTCTCGATAGTGTCTTTGAGGGGGCGCTCCGACGAGTCCGAGATACGAGATACCCTGCTGCGGTGCGGGCTGACTGCCCGCGGAGGGGACGAGACGGTGCAAGACGCAAAGACTGCACATTGTCGGCCGAAGAAAGGGCGGAGTGTACGAAATGTGACCCGAGAGCGAGTGAAGATGCGAAGCAAACAGTCGGTCAGTTGGCTAGTTCGTCGATGCATCTGCACAATGAGAACCCAAAGATCGGGGTCCTGCTCCCCCTGCAGTTCCACTCGGGCGCAGGTGCAGTGGAGAGACGAGTCTGTGAGGCACTTTGGACCTTGTTTTGGGCTGACAGTGGGTCGGCCGGCCATGTTCTCGTGTTGGTTGGAGAGACAAAATGCCGCGGCGGCGGTGGTGATTGGGCGCGGAGCACTCTCACCGAGGTGGAGAAATGTGCCTGATCTTGCATGGCATGAGGGCGGTTTGGCTGGTCGGAAGCTTGGCAAAGCATCGTTGGGTGTTCTCTCGGTCTGTCGACGATTTGGGGCCCAGGCGATGACGATTGACCCGACCAATCCGCACGACGAGGAAGGATTCTGCGTGCGCAGCCTTTCGTTCCAGAACAACCTCAGTTTCAGACCCTGCCAGTGAGGGGATTCCGGGCGGCCCCCTCCTGCCTCGACCCCGACTGAGCAGCAGTGTGCACTGTACATTGTAGCAGCGCGGAGCGAGCGGAGGCATGCTGACACCCAAAGCAAAGGCACGACGGCCGCGAGGTGCCCTATCCGCCCAACCATGCAGGCGGCGGCAAAACGGTACCGGGTGGCTATCCCAGAGAACACCTTGCCGTGGCATAGCAGCGCCGGTAAGATTCGCCAGCAGACGTAAGGGGTAAGGTAGCCCCGTCGAGCAGAAAGCGATGCGGGATCCGGAAAGGACGGGGCAGGGCACAAAGGGCGCGTGGCATGAGATGATGAAGCCCGCTAAGACGTTGGCGATGGACGGGAGTTGAGAAATCACGCCACGCGCGAGTCGTGAGATGAGAAAATGGGACGAACATTTTTCGGGGTGGTACGGCCTTGGAGCGGCGCGAGATGCATCTTGGATGGGAAGCCGCAAGAAAAAGCGCAGCCAGGCAGGTGGGAGGGCGCCGGAGGGAGGGATGGGCCTGCCTCGAGCCTTCCATCCTCGGGCCTTGGGTGGACCCACCCCCGTTGTTCCCGCCCAAAGTGAATCGCAATCAAATCGACGCAAATCTGCGATCGCATCCGGGGAGCCGCCGGGGTCCGATGTGGGCCGCCACGTCCCAGTTAGGTAAGCGGCGCCAGGGAGCCTAGCCGAGATGGACACCTTAATCCCAAAGAAACGTCAGTTGCGCGGCGCGCCTGCGCTGCGAGCACCTCGGCCGGTACCTGCCCACACACACACACACACACCCACACACGACCTTACCTACCTGGTAAGGTACCTTGATCCCGTACCTGTGCCTGAGGCGTCGTCCACCACCTGCTCCAGGTACGTACCCGTCTACGGAAGTCACCACCTGGCACCGGACCTCTTGCCCACCGCCACAGCAAAGTACCGCCGCGTACCGCGCGTGTACGCAGCAAGAGCCACGCCCCCCCGTCCGAGGTCGCATTTCCCAGCGCTCCACCCGCCCACCCAAAATAGCGCCGGGACATTTTCCTTCTGTTCCCCGATCGAGCTCTCATCCCTGACGATGATCTGATTTCTGGCGTCTTTGTGCCTTTTCGTCTGGTCCAAGTGCCCCTCCCTCTCGCGCACCTCCACCGCCTTCCAGCGCCGTTCCCTTCCACCACACCCCCCAGAAGCAGAAGGGTATGAACCCTCTGCTGCAGCGAACTATCCCGACCTGCGGACGCTATTGCCGTTTCCCTGGACGTCAACAGGGACTACCGCGGTTTAGGGGCCCGCGCCGGCGCCTTCCCACGAGGTTCGCCGTCCAGGGATGCTGCTGGTTTGACCGCTAGATTGCATCCTCGGCACACTGTCCAAAGGTTATCCTTGGACGTATTACCTATCCACGCATATCCACAAGTCTATATGTATACCGCCATGAGGTATTGTGCTGCAAGCGACCCAGCTGACCTGGTGGTGTTAATCTAGGCATCTCGGAACATCGCGACCGCCGCCAGAGATGCCGGCTCGGCTGCGATGAAAATAGCATGGCAAGTCGCAGACAGATGGAGGAGGTCGAGCCGAGTCGCGCAGCACGATGCACTGCCAACAGTCAAACCGCACCCCGTGCACATGTTTACGATATGTGCGTTGCTTATGTGCGTTGCTTGGCCTGCCCGTCGCCGATCGCCCGCTCACTGATCTGATCCATCGCCTCCGTCTGCATGGAAGGAGATATGCCCGCCAAAGGGAATCTGTGCCGAAGGATCACCGCGGCTACGGGAAGGGAGGAACGCGACAAAAGCAATATGCGGCAGGGCGACCGGGTGCAAATGCCGTGTCAAACCAGGTGCACCTCCAACTTCCACAACGCACTCCCCAGACTCCAGGCCTGGCTGTCAGCCACAGGGGGCATCTGAGCTTCAGTCAAACCCGGCAGATGGGATTTCCATGCTGCGGCCTCTTCGTATCGCGTGCCGTCGCAGGTGCCAGCAAAGAAGAAGGCAGCCGGTGCTGCCATCCGACGCCTCGTGTTTCTCTGGCTTGGTGGCTAGTGCTGGCTTCGTCCTCCGTCGTGGCAGCCGCAATCGTCGCCTCAATCTCGCACCCCCTGAGCCAATATCCTCCAGAGGCACGTTCGGGCTTCACCAGCAAGAGACACGGCCGTCTGGTTGGTCTCGTCTCGCTGCCACGCCATCCGTACGTGTCTGTCTCTCAGCTTTCCCGGCGACCCTGAGTGCCCGACTGCCATATGTCTACCTACCACCCATTGCACACCACATACCGTACCAACAGAACAGACTAGATGGCACAGGCCCGCGATGGACGTTTCCAATACCGCCGAAAACGTTGCTCGCGCGCCTTCACCAGCCCCTGGCGCCTGGCGTCCGTCATGTCCACTTTTCTTCCATGCGAGATGGGCCCGCCCCAAGATGTACTACCACGGCCTCGTCTCTGGGCAGCCTGGGAGTCACCACAAACCCAAAATGCACACGTCAGCACGTCCGCAACTCTACCGACACAGCCATACGGCCCGTTGGCACCCTGCAATGACTCGCACGCCCGCTGAGCCCGGCCTGCTCTCGGCGCCGGGGCGGCCATCAGACTTGCCCAACTCTCTCACTCTTCGGGCCTTCCAATGACGGACTTTGGGCCTCGATCGTCCACGACCTTCGGCATCTCATCTGGAATCGATCATGTCTCGTTCCCGGCCAAGCGCGCCCGCCCCTCCTCGGTCTTTCCCCGCCGTCCCAAGCGAGAATCCGCCCAAAATCACTTCCTCAAGCCTTTTTGACACTAACCTTAATCAACAACCGGCTGTCCGAGCATGTCGACCTAGACCTTGAGCTAGAACAAGCGCGAGAGGGTTGGGCACCTACCTCGCCTGTCTCTCTCCCTCATGCACCTGCAATGACCGCAACTGAGACTGTCCTCTAATGGCATTGACTTTGAGGCTGCCACGAGGAGCTGGGCCCTCGTCATTCCCATCTTAGCCCTGTCTGCGATTCTTGCGGCCGCTCATACCTTTCAACATCACACCCGCTCCTCTCAAGACATTCTCGCGATCAAATCACACCGTCGTCCGGTACTGCAGACACCAGCTTGTTTGCCGGCCTCAGTTCATGTCGGACAATAACCCCATCTCGCATTCCTCCACCTCCGCCAGGCCGCGCCTGGCTGGCCTGGACCCTACGCCATGCCATGCCATGCAACACCACCGCTTTGCCCCTCTCGACCCCCCTTCCCGTTCACGCTCGCACAGCGCGAAACAAAGATCTCGAATAGATGCAGATCCGCCTGCTTGCAGCTCATGATTCTGATGCCGTTGTACAGCCCTATTTTCTGTCAAACCATGCACAGTGACAACAGCCATGCACGATTAGTGCCGCGGTACGTAGCTGACTTACAATACACCATGCCCATGGAGGGCAGGGAAAGGCAAGCCGGTCAAGCCAGGGCGCGGATGACTGCTTTCCCGCCCCCATGAAGGAGCGATGAGCCATGGGCGGGGCGGAGGGTCGGATGCGGCAAACTATTGAGCGACGACGGGATACACCTCACAACATTGTCGTCTCGTCCCCCAAAACGCAGCTAGCAACGGAGCGTCCTCTTGAGACTTGTCTGGGGTTGACTTCTGCGCGCCACGGCGCATGGACGAGACGCAGAGACGCCGCCAAACCTGTGCGCTGCCATTCCTCTACATGGCCATGCCATGCCAACCGGCCCGGAGCCGACGTCTCCTCAGCGTCCTGCATGCCGTGCACGCCGAGCCTCCCGTGGTGGTGACTTTCATGCGTCTCGTTCTCGGGAACGAGACACGTCACGAAATACGCAAGACAGGCGGGCAAGCAGGCAAGCATACGGGCAATGCAAATTCGGCTGTCATGGACGCAGGGTGACATTGCCCCGTCATTCACGACAAAAGCCTGCTGCAACGAAATCCATGGCCGCCCAAAAAAACGTATCGCCGTCCAAAAGCTCACAAGCCCCAAACACATCAACGCCTCGTCAAAGTCGAAATCACTCCATCTGCGAACCAGGAATGTGACTCGCAACCTCGTCGCGTGGGAAAATGCAACCAACACCAACGCTCATCGGTGGGCGGCGCACCAACCCCTTTTCACAACAAACCGTAACAGTGATCTACAGGAAAGCCTCATTTCAGATGTCGAAACAGCATCCACACCTTTGAATCCCGTCGGCCACGGCAACGTAGACTTCCACAGGAGGCGGGCGGGCAAGGCGGGTTGGTCACAAGAAAAAAAAAGTGTGACACGACGGGGACTGCCAAAGCGCGGCCAAAAGTCTCAGCAGGCTCTGCAATGGGCACGCCACTTCTTCAGATAGACTTCGAGGTATGGGTTGGCTGCCCGCAAGAATCCCCATGCAAGCGACAATGCCACATGGGTCGAACACCCGCCGTTGTCTCTCTCTTTCTTTCGAGAAGTCTAGATCTTGGCACGCACGAGGAGGAAGGGCACGGGTCGCCAACGAGACAGAGATGGACAGACCACCACACGCGGCAAAAATGACACGAGGCAACCCGTGTCGACCAGCCAGCCTTGCCTTTTGCCTCGGAGTCTCACACCGAGCAGAGAGTGCATGGAAGCTTTTTGGCTTGTTTTTTCCTCGGGGAGACACCACCACCACCTTGACGCAGACGCAGAGACGGCAACATGCACGCAAGCCTGATGTGCGGAAACGGCCCTGCCGCCGCCTCACCCTCCCCCTCCCCCATACCCACCGCGCGCTTGTCAACCTTCTTTATTTTTTATTCTTATCGGTCAGCTGAAGTTCGTAGGGAAATGACTCTTGTCTCCGCCCACCGGCATGATTGAAGCGCGTCCGTCGCAAGGGAAACCACGACAACGAAGCAAGTCTCGCGGCAGTTTCTTCAAACCAGACGAATTATACGTTCACGCGGTCCCGATCTTGAAAAGATTCGTGCATAAGTCAGAATTCCCTGAAAATCGTCCCACATGCCAAGACTGGAGACGAGATGGGTTGACAAGAGCCAAGACTGCATTTCATTCCCAACACGAGACGAGCGAGAGACATGCCATCAACGGCGGGCGTCGGAATACGTTCTCTGCAAGGTAATAATAGAAACTCGGAGTTAGAAATTTTCCATGGAACATGATGCGCGCCTCTTGTCGGTCAAGCTCCAATGGTTTTTGATCTGGAACCCCTCGGGGAAGAGCAAAAAAAAAATATGAAAAAATGACTTATGTCAATGTCGAAGTCCCTTTTTTTCGGGAGTGATTAGGGGGCGATGCTGTATGCAGCTACGGGATATGTAAATGTAGGCTTCCTTCTCCGGTCCCCTGCGATCAGCCACATGTTCAAATCCCGAAAGAAACAAGGGGAGAGGAGGAAAAAAAAAAAACATTTGGCAGACAGATAAGCACAATCAATCAATGTCCCGGCCGGGTTTCGGGCCGGGGCAAAAGACCAAGATGGGAAAGGAAATCGTTGTGTGGGCGCGGGAAGGCGCGCATACGAAAAGGAAACGTGAGTGAGTGAGAAAGGCGGTTTTGCGATTGGAGCATCTGCTGGGGTACTTTGGTTGGTTGAGCGATACGGGGGACGTTCAGAGACAATGACACGAACAACTCATCGCGTTCAAAGACCAAGGCGGGAAGAAAATGGGGAGAGAATGCGACAACTCACATCCCACAAGACAATACACCACACCACACATGAGCAGGTGCTCTTCCATATCGTCGAAGCCGAATAGAAATGCGTTCAACCAATCCCTTCCTCCGCCCCTCCATTCAATCCTGTTCTTGTCCTCTCTTTCCCCCCGCCCTGCGGCCGTAAGGAAACAATGTACTCATACGCCCCTCCATCTCTCTCTCCCTTTCTGTGTTTCTCTCCATAGTTTTTTTTTCTCATCGCCCATCTCGTGTCACCCGCTGCTGGTCGTGGTCACATTACACACGAGGGAAGCCGTACGTAGCAGCGGGCTGCAGCAACGACACACAACGAACACCCTTTTTTTTTTTTTTTTTTTTTTAAAAAAAAATGGTTGGTGGTTGGTACCTGGTAGGCAGGAAGGATTCCCTCATGAATCAAATCCCACACCTTGCAAAGCAAGAAGCTCCCGCCTCCTCCAACCCGTGTAACCCGTACAACGTCTCACCAACACCGATATGAACAAGCAGACTACCCGTCTACGATCTGTGGCCCCCCCTCTTCTTCTTTTCCATTCCTCTTTTCCCGCGTGCGCGCGTTTTCCTGAGTTGTACCCGTCGCACTCAACGCGGGAAATACTTTTGTTGGTTGAAGACACCTGCCGTCCGCCGTCCGCCGCTCGCGGCCTTCTCTCTCTTCTCCAGTTTCGTGCGACATGGAGACGAGGGGGAGGGGGGGGCCAAGGAGGACAGCGACAATCACAACAACTTAAACCGCTTGCCATTTGAATTTTTTTTTTTTTCTACGTTGGCGCTTACTTGCCTGTTTTTTTTCTCTGTCTGGGTAACATCCCCAGATTCATGTCGGCGACTGCGGCAGAGCATTCACCGGACTGGCATGGCATGGATGGCACAAAACGTTGCCCAGGCCTGATTGACGTCCCCTCTTGCTTCCAAATGCGGTGTTACCAAAAAAAGGAAAAAAAGAAGGTTGTCAGCCCAGAACAGGTATACCAACCGCCCCGGCATCTCGTCTCAATCGAGGTCGAGGCTCAGAATGATACCTTTAGCCTTTTCTACACACACTTGCAGTCTTTCCGCTACACGCCGGACAACAACAACACCCACCAAAAGAACCGCCCAAACCACCAAGTCTCGTCCCCCCCCAGGTCCGGGGGACCTCGCGAAGCAGGGAGCTGGCCGGCTTAGAGTTCCCGCATCGGACGGTGTGTGCATGTGCGTGTTTTTTTTTTTTTTTGTCAGGCAGGGAGAGCCCAGTGGATTCGCGCGAGGGCAGAAACCATGTACACGGGGGGCGGAGTCGCGAGCAAAATCATCCTCCGAACTATTAGAAACCGCATCTTGATATCGAAAAAAAAAAAACACCTCTTCCATTTCTGTGCAGGGTCGTCCATCGTCCTCCCCGGTCCGCCCGGCACCGCCTTCCCGAGCAGCACACTTCGACCTTGCGCCACCCCACCTGTCCATGCCGTGACATACCTCACATGACGTGACATGGGGGGTTTAAGTGTATGCGTATTATACTTAGTATGTGTCTACCTAACTTGTTGTATGTGTGTAACTAAGTAAGTAATATGAGTGTACATTATGGAGATTGACCGCGCCACCAACGACCGGCCCGTCAGATCGTGTGAGTTAGTCCCCTCCCCTCCCATTGACGGCAAGAAAAAAAGAGATGAGGAAACATCTACACACTTTTTGACATGCCCATCAAAGCTAGACAGACAGAAAGGAAAAATAAGGAGCAAGAGTCCGTCAAACGCCACGACCGCACAGACGTGTGGCTTTATTACAGAAATCCCACAAGGGACAGCCCCCCCCTTCCCCCCTACCCCGCCCAAAATCTCATCTCATCATTTTTTTTTTCTCGATTCATCGGATGCAATGAGGAATTCTCCTACACACCCCCCCCCTCCCTCCCACGCTCACTCACCACGATGTACCTCAACTCACTCTCTCACGGGTAGTACCCAGTCAGTGACCCTTGTGCCGGTCTGTCCTTGTAAATCGCGTACATATATGTACACGAATGAACCAGTCGGTTGGCGGTAGTTCGTTGAAAAAAAAAAAAGAATTAATCACTTCTCACAAGGGGCAACGCACCTCACCCCCTCCACATCTCCGAGATTCCCGCTCCGCTTATCGCACATTTCGCCCCCCCCCGTCCCCGCGCGTGCAAGCCCCCGGGCCCCCCAAATCCCCTAATCCCAATCGCAATCTCACCGAACAAAAGATTCAGATAGCACCCCCGAAGTGAGCCCCCTCTCCGATGAGATGCTACCCGTCCGCTCGCTCGCGCGCGCGCGGCCGCCGCCGCCATGGTCGTAGCTGTAATATTGTTTCCCATCCGTGAACACCACCGCCGCCGCCCCATCGGGAAATTTGTCATGTGTATTACTTACTCCCCCCGTCACGAGGCGCGCGCGTGGCCCGTGGAGACTCTCCCCATTCTACCTCACACACAGAGGCGGGGAAACCACTCCCCCAGCCGAGATTTGACTTCCTTGCCCCAGCAGCCGTAGCTCGGATTTTGCTTCCCTGGCGTATCCTTGCGCATGGCTGGCCTGGCATTACAGGTTGGCCGTCAAAAACCCAATCTCTGGGGTGGGCAGGCAGCGGCCACATCCGCAGACGCGGGAAAAAAAAAGTGGAAAACATGTAATTTCATAACTCTTTTTCGAGTCCTGAAACGTATTCCTTCCAAACCCTTTCAGGCTTCATGGTTGCGTCTCTTGGCCGGGATAGGGTCATTCTTGGAACGTGTGTGTGACGGGACAAGTGGTGCTTGTGACAAATGTGTGATGTCTTCTCTTTCCTAGCCCCGAATGCAACCGACAAGATTTCTCCTCCCCATCCATCACTGTGGTATTTACCGTTCCGGCTAGTCTTACAATTAATTCAGCTAATACTGTGTGTGTGTGTGTGTGTGGTCCTGAGATCTTTTCCCAGTGTCCATAGCCAGATCCCATGGATAAAAGCAAAAGACGTGGGAAACTCAAAAAAACAATGCCAAAACCCCATGAACTTGCGCCAGCCGGAGGTCGATCTCGGATGACGACGCCGACATCGTTTGTCTACATCCAGTCCTCAAAGGGACCGGTGAAATGCTCTCCCAGATTTTTCCCCATCCCAATTTACCAACACACCATCCTGGAACAAAAGTAAAGGAATAAGGGGGTTGGAGGGTCAACGTCGTTGTGGCTTGTTTTCCGTAGCGATCGTCTGTTGGACTGCAGTTGCTCGCTTCAACTCCCAAGGGACCTTTCGAGCCATCCTGACTGCATGGCGCCCATTTTGTCTAGGAAATAGCTTGCGGTCCGCTTGCCTCACTGAATGTGAACGAGTTCAAGAAAAATGAAACAAGAAAAAGGATATTTGAGATCAGGTGTAATGAACGCCGCCAGATGAATGCCTTGTCCCTCGGTGCCCATCCAATCAGTATGTTGAAGCGCAGGATATATACAACCAAAAAAAAAAAATGAGAAGCTGCAGAGGTCGATGCCGGGTATTGGAAAGAATAATGTGACCAGTTTTGTTGCTAGTGTATGAAGTCAACGCAACACGGGGGGCTGCTCGTTTGATGATGTGCCAGTCGGTGGCCCGGGTATCTGAGATTTGTGCGAATGTGCGGAGTGACCCGAATGCGATGTAGTATCGAGTTATGCGTGCTCCTTGAAGCCAAAGCTTCCATTGGTATGTACTGTTTAGGTTCAGCTTGGAAGAACCATGAATAATTGAGGTCGTATTAGCTCCTCTCGTCGGAGGGCTTAGGCCGGATTTGTCGTGCCTCGAGCTGGCGCTTCCGCTCCAGCTTGGCGTAATGCAATCCACAAGCGTTGCACAGTGTCCGGGCGCCGTCGGGTCCACGTCGCCATTCGGGCGTATCAATTCGGTTGCAGCTGTGGCATCTCCCGGGAGGTGCGGCTCTCTGTCCCTCATTGTTAGCAAGCACAATCTGTTTTGGGTTGGTCCAAGGCAAAACTTACGCCTCGGCGCTTCTTGACCTCGGTGATTCCATAACTGTTCTTGTTCATACCGTCGTACATCGGCGTGTCTTCGTCATCGTAGCCCTTCTGCTTGCCGGCAGCCCGTGCGCGTTCGTTGCTCTCTTTGACAAGTTGTCGTACCGAGTCCAGCGAGTTCCTAATGTAGTCCACATTGTCGAGCATGTCGTTAACTTCGCGCTCCGTCGGTAGTCGGTCGGGCAGAGGGTGAGGACCATGCTGCTCAGCGGCGATTCTGCCGTAAGCTTCGGCGAAGTTGTAAATCGTCCTCGTCGCACCGGCGATCTGAGACCACTTATTGGTAAGCTTGACGAGCATGGCGTCACTCATGGGACCACTCACTCTAGAAAGGCAGTCCTGATAACCCCACGCATCCAGATGTCGTGTGAGAGTACGGTCGTACTGAATTCGTGCGGGACCATACTCAGAGTCCTCCCCGTGTGCTCCGGGACGCTGGGCGTCGTATGGCGAAGGCAGAGGCGGGCCACCATGACGCGGTGACACAGGATAGGCCGGAAGAGGAACCTGCCCTGGCGGAAGCTGGTTCGGGTGAGGATATATCGGCGGTGGCGGCGGCGCGGGATGTTGCGCGTATGGGCCATTCGCTTCAGTCGCTCTCGTATCGGTTTCGCGCATGTGTTCAGGTTTGTGGGGTGGACTGGGCTGAGCGCCTGGGAAGCTACTCATGGGAGCAGGAGGGCGACTCGCAAAAGGTGGCGGTCTCGGGGGATCTGAAATAGCCGGCAATGCTTCTTGCCTGGGTGCGTATGTCGAAGCTGGATGAACAGGCCGCGGCGAATTCTTGTCGTTGGACGACTCGGCATAGGATCTCGGGGGCCCTGGTGCGAAGGGAGAGGGGAAGCTCTGAGACCCGGACATGCTGGATGCTTGGGAAGGCGGGTAAGGGCTTGGCTTCGCACCGGAGATAACCTCAGAGAGCGAAGGCAGTGATTGGCGTTGAGGCGTCTCAGACTCATCCGACAGTCGACGAGGCTCACCGGGCGAAATCATTCCTGCGATGCTGGGGCCTGGAGCTGTGTGGTGGTAGCCGGATGAAAAGGATGTTGGATGGCCGTACGGGGTGGTGCTCGGGCTAATAAGGGCTGCGGTCGCCATGGCGGGGCCGTCGCGGTATTGTCTGTCGAGAGGCTCTCTTGGGGGAGGGTGCTGGGTCTCAAAGCGATCAAGATTGCTGGCAGAAGGTGGACGGCTGTTAAAAGGAAAAGGCTTGTTAATGTTTGGTCTTGGGGCTGGACTTGTGAAATGATGAGGCGAAGAGGGGTGTCGAAGAGAATCGAACGGACCTTTGCCTAGTACCAGATCCGCCCGCTTCCATAGCGGGTTTGCCGAGAGAACAGATGAATGGTGACTAGAACCCCAGATGCGATCTATGAGTCTCTATGCATCTGACTCGACCGAGGCGTGAGGGACGAGAGCAGGCCTAGTCCGTGAGGTCGGTGTCAAGACGGGAGTCCGGTGAAGGTTGGTGTAGCTGGGTGGAGATGATAGGGAGGGTGACCAAAGGTGGGAGGCTCAGAGTCATGTAAGAATAAAAGCCAGGCAGGGAAGAACTTGCAGAGACGAAGGAGGGAGTGAGAGTGACGGGCGACTGAAAAACCAAACCAACCAGAGACAGTGTGGTGTGGTGTGGCTTGGCCTGGGACGAGGAGATGAAGTTAGGTTAGGTTAGGTTAGTCGAACCTCTCCAGCTGGGTACCCGGTAGGTAAGATCTGATCAAGCTATCGGCGCGTGTGTGTTGTGTGGTGGCGGGACGGGAAGGTCACCGCATGTATTCCTCTGGGGGCGTGTGAATTTGTATGTGTGTGGTGTGTGAAAAAGGGGGAGGGGGGATGTAGTCGGGGGGTGATGCTGGCTCCAATTGGACTTGTTGTCCACAGGTTCCGAGCTGAGAAAGAAAAAGCCGCCTAGCGTCGGTCAAGTTACCACGCTGCTCTTTGTGGCGGCTTTTGGATAATTCTTCCAAGACACACTGTTAGAATCCCGTTCAGACTAGTCGGGGTGGGCCTATTCCGACGGGGTCTAGGAGTGAGACTCAGATTTGCCGAGGGGCGTGGGCGTGTTAAAATACCGTGGGCCTGGGCCAGTGGAATTTTTGAATTTCTTTTCGATGCCGTTGCTTTTTGGTGCCGGTCTAGTGCCTTCGAGGGCGGGCGCCCTTCAACGAGCGCTGAAGAGGGAGTGTTGTGTATGCGTGTGAAGGAATTGTGCCTGGCCGGTCTGGTATGTCCAGCAAGTAAGATGAGGCGGGCGAGTATGCCAGATGTCGCGTGTTGTAAGCGCGGAGCTGTAGCCGAGTGCTTTCCCGCCTCACAGCCTAGATCGTACCCCTAGATCTCACAACCGATCCAGAGAGTTTCGCAGTCCGAGCTGACGATGAGCCAAAGTCGCAAGTGGTCGCTGGCTTGGAGTTATTTGTGTTTGTGTCGGACGAGCAAGCTGGTCTGCGTTGGGACGAGTAGATGTTGGAGAAGGAATGATGAGGGAGAGGGAGAAAGGGGAGAAGGAGAGAAAACGCAGATGTGTGGGTTATGAGAGGAAATGACAGAGGTGATATGAGATCAGCGAAGAAGGACTGACGCCCAGGGCGAGCGAGGTATGATTTCTGAGTGGACGTATACTCGTACGGAGGTAAGGTATGATATGTACAGAGGTACCTGCACACCTACAGGGGGGCTTAGGTAGGCTTCGGTACAGTGCCTTAACGGCGGTGCGTCCACGTCCCCTCTGCTTGCTCCTGATGAACCAGATCCCTTCCCTAGCTGCTCTTGGGGTTATGTGGGGGGGGACAAGGAATCGCTCGTCGGGGACCAGATGTGCGGTGTGTTGGACTGGGAATCGCCGCGAGCCAGAGCCTGGAGGCAGGCAGATGCCTGTGCAGACTGCACCTTTGCATGTACCGGTTAGAGCAGACAGGGGTGACGGGGGGGGGGGGGGGGGGGGGTGTGGGGCGGGGGGGGGGGGGGGGGGGGAACAGAAACAACCGCGGGCGGGGGGGGGGGGGGGGGGCGGGGGTTTAAAAAAAAAAAGAGCG